>RJWT010000015.1:20897-139600 GCA_004365215.1 Cuniculus paca
ATAAGCAAGAAAGTAAATAATGCATATTTAAGACTGGCTGCTTGAGGGCCATAGGGGAGAACTATTTGCTCTAGGAAAGAAGAGTACAGAAAATCTCTTAAGATTTTCTATGCTTTAAATTCTACATTTCAGAAAAACACTTCAGACCAAGACAGGAGTTGGCTCCAGTTGGTTAATCTCAGCCAGAAAGCATTTTTTCACTACTTATTTTTGGTGCCATTCAGGTTATTTTTAGATACCAATGGAATTAACTTGACAGAATCTACTCTTGGAGTTTATTCAGGGTTAGATGACCTGGATAGTGAAGAATCTGGGAACCTTTTCATACAAGGATTAATTTATATACTTGCAGATAACTAGGAGAAAGCACACACACACACACACACACACACACACACACACACACACACCAGTATGTAAATAAGGGTTTCCTCCATATATTTAAAAGATTATCATATAGAAGAAATAATAGACTTATGGAACAAAAGTCCCTCAGATTAATGAGTGGAAATTATATGCAGATAGAATTCACCTTTACTCAGTGAATACTTATTAAACACCCACATTTAGTGGCTTTTGTTCTGGATAAAGAAATCTAATAAGGAACAAGATAAATAAGGTCCCTATTCTCCTGGAGTTCATATTCTAGTGATGGGGAGACAGATAATCAATAAGATAAATGACTTTATGTACTGACAAGTATTTGAGGAAAGCAGTGTAGTACAAAGAGATAGTGTAAGACTAAGAGAGAGAGAAGGTATAGAAGGATGGGGTGGGGAGTGCTTTAGACTGGGGGCTAGGAAGGACTTTCTGAGGAGGAGATATTTGGAGATCAGAGTGACAAGAAGAAGTCAGTCTTAGGAGAAGCTTTCTGGGCAAAGTAACAATACAGTGAAGAGGCCAAGACTCAGGACACAGCCTGGGCTCTTAGGACAAGAAAGCAGGCCAGGGTGGCAGAAGACAAGTGAATGGGGGAAGTAGTGACAGAAGGTAAAGTGAGACAGAAGGCAGAGGAAGACAAAGCATCTTGAAGTTTTATTCCAAGTGTGATGGGAAACTGTTGAGTACATTTTGAACAAGCAGGATCTGTTCAAGAAGTAAATTATCTAAATTGTACTTTTATAAGATCACTGTAGCCACAGGGTATAGAATGAAATATGGGGAAGTTAACACTTCGGCAGAATCCCATGGGACAAAGGATAGCAGCTTGGAGCAAAGTGGTAATGTTATAAATGGAAAAAAAAAAACAGAGAGAAACATTTTCTAAATAAAATAGCAGGACTTGCTGATGAATTAGATAATGGAGGAAACGAGAAAAAGGGAGGATTAAGGATGACTCTGCTTTTGGTTTAAATGCTCGATTGTATAGTGTTGCAATTTATTAGCATGGGAAAAGATTGAGAGGAGATGGTTGTGGGCAACAGATAGGGTTAAAGATTGTATCTTGGATATGTTATGTTGAAATACCCCTCGTATCATACAGGAAGTTAGACACACAAGTCTGGAGCTCAGAGAAACTTCATAACAGGAGCAATACAAGATTGAGAATCATCAACACATTAGTGGGACAAGCACTATCAGACTAGGGATGGGAAGAAATAGAAAGGAGATCTCAAAACTGAATCTTATAAGGGTCAGGGATCTAGCTCAGTGGCCTAAGCGCCTGCCTGGCAAGTGCAAGGTCATGAGTTCAATCCCCAGTGCCGCAAAAAACAAACAAAAACAACCAACTGAATTTTAGGAGACTTTGATATTCAGAGATGAGTTAGAAGAAGCAGAGACAGTGAAAGAGAAGGCTAATGAAACAACAAAAACCAGACACAATGGCAGAATGAAAACCCAAAGGAAAAGTGTTTAAAGAAGAGAAAGTTATTCCTTTAAGTAAAATTCTGTCAAGAAAGAGGATATACTGGTCTGTATCTCTCCTTCTTTGGATGATGAAAAACAACTAACTCCGCCAGCAGTTAAAGGTCACTGGGCCAGGATTAAATCTGAATAAGGGACAGGTAGATTTATCAGCAGCTCAAAGCTTGGTCTCTGGACACTCCTGTTACAGACACTGCTGTGTTCCTGAACACTTTGCCTAAGGCTAGTGCTTCCCTTCTTCTCAGGTCTTTGTAGAAGCTTTTCTTGCATATTGAATACTCTCATCTGTCTTGATTTCAATTTTTGCCATCAGATCTCACAAACAAGCACAACTCAGTCCACTACTGAGTGCCTTTTCCCTGCCTAAGCAGACTGTCAGTACTCTAATTTTGGTTAGATCCCTGTTCAATTATGTTCTTGACTCCCTTGTCCATTCATCCTTTATTAAAGCCATGATCATTCCTGATTAGAGACCAATTCTCAGAACCACTGCCATGTGACTCTTGTAACTACAACCTTTACCTTTGACCAGCACCACAGATCTTTCTAGGTTCCAACATGTAGTTGCATCTGATCTGTGCCAACTCACAGCACCAGAACCAACTTATGATACTTACGACCATCTAAGCTTAATGAATGCTGACATAATTAGTCATGAATGTTCAATGCTCTATAACAAAGAAACCTGCCCTGTGAGGAATGTATGTGGATGACCTCGGAGAATCTTCCACCATCCAAGATTCTGGAGGATTTTGCAAATACAATATGAACAAATGAGTCCCAGGTTCCTTTTTTAGGGAAGCATTTAGAAGGAAGTCATTTAATGCAATGAAATACAATTACATTTCTTTTTCTCTAGAATATGACTATTCTCACTCTGCAATTCTGTTTTCATATTTTTCTCATATGTTTTATTTTAGGCTGAGGGAGCTCTTATTTTGTTGACAAGATATTTTGCTCTAGGCTAGCATATTGCTACTCAGGCATAATTCCAAATGATGAGATTACGCAACAGCTCATATAGTTCCTTCTGGTTACAGTAGACCTCCTCATATTTTCTTGCACATAGTAGGCAGTCAGCAAATATTTAACAATTGCACCGCACCCTTGAAAACCATGGTTTCCTTGGCAAAGCCAATGGTTTGTGTTGGTGTTCATTACCAGGATCTGGCACAGGATGGGAAAAGGAGCTTTGTGAACTACACTTTCTGCTCCTCTCCTCAATCTATTCTTCTGGTAGTGTTAACATGACAGGTTGATGGTTTCCTATTTGTAAAAGAGGGTTGACAAAAGTTGTAAAACACAGACATGGTTCTTAGAATATTTCTACACCTTACTAATAAACAGCATTAACTTCGTAGGCACAAGTGTGAGGTAGGGGCATGTCACATGGCCTTGTTGCATATGCCCATCCCATGGTCACTGGTACTGCAATGTAGGTTTGTAAAGGCTCAGTGAGAGAGGACTGTGTCTAACACAAAAGCCATGCGATGGTAGTTTGTATATCTGTGTTGTTGGCCCCACCAAGGATTTTTAAAATGTTTCAAAGCCATGCATTCTCTAGTCATCATTCTTCTCTACTGTAGTGCTCCTGACCTGCTTTATTCATTTTTGCCACCTGCTAGGCTTTTGGATGCTTTTAAATGTGTAAACCCAATCTAAAATATGATAAAATAGGAAATATGGCAGTGCTTGTAAATTGTCATACACAAGTTTTATTTGTACTACAAGGGTATAAACACCACAGAGTTTTAAGAGGGAAACAAATGTAACTATAACCAGTTTATTGAACAAGCTGGAATCACAAAAGCACAAGCAGAAAGCAACTTGATTCTCTTCCACACTGCCTGGTGTCTCTCATACCCCTCTAAGGAGCTGTTTTCCTCCACTGCTGGATGACTTTTGGTCCTAGTATTATTTTTTCCTGCCACTCTCCAGGATTCAAGAAAAATCTGGCTTTTAATGTATTTAGAAAGTCAAATCCAGTTTGATATCAAAGCACCTACATCTCACCTAGTTTAAGTGCACACACTGCGCTGCCCCTCTTCCACACTCACTCAGCTGCAGATCCTATAACAAAGAGGGAAGATGACATGGGTCTTGCTTGCTTCTTGTCCACATATGTGTTTTTTCTTCTGCTGTCTCTTCCCAGTATCTAAATGTTGTTCCTGGCCACCTCTAGAGCTGAGTCCAGAAAACTGATCAGAGGAAAGGCCTCAGTCTCCTTTGCTGCTGTATTGGTACCATGACGTAGGGGTTGCTTGTATTTCAGAAGCCCAAAGCCAACTCTTTCCTCCATGGATTGCTTTGTGGATCTTCACCTGTGCCCCACTGCAGACTTCTCACATGATGTGACAATGTCTTTCCAGTTACTTTCATGGTTTCTTGTCATCTTTTGGATTCTGGACCATTAGCATAGACTTTTGCTCTTGGAATACAGTCTTGGTTACTTTTTTTCTCATTGCTGAAACAAATATTCAACATCCAAAATTAAGGAAAGAAAGATTTATTTAGCTCACAGTTTGTGGAGGTTTTTGTCCACAATCTTCTGGGTCCAAGGTAAGGTGGCTCATTGCAGAGGGCAATAGTTCATGGTGGCAGCAGATACTAAAAGCAACAAGGAAGGAGCATGAGAGAAGACTCTTTTGGTCCCTTATATTGTATGTAGACCATACTCACTTGGGTGTAGCAATCACACCCATAATCCCAGCATTGGACCATGTATCAGTTACAGACTCTAGAAGCCTGCCACCATGACTGCATGCGGCTTTGAGGGGATGTCCAGACACAAACCATAACATTCCACCCCTGGTCCCCTAAAGACTCATGCACATCCTTTATGCAAAAGACATTTAGTCCATCCCCAAGAGTTGCCAAAGTCCTAACAGTTTCAGCATTGCTGAAAAGTCCAATTACCAAATCTCCTCTGAGATCTATGGCAAACTCTTAGCTGTGAACCCCTATACAAATGAGAAATTAAACACTTCCAACATTCAGTGGCATAAGATAAACATTACTATTCCAAAAGGGTACAAACAGGGGGATACAAAGGATTGGGACCAAAGGAAGTCCAAAAACCATCAGGGAAAACTTTAAGTCCTATATTTTCACATCCAGCATCTGAAGCAATCTGGTTGTGAGTGCCAAAGGGCATGCATGGCTCTATCACTGTGGTATTCCTGGTAGTTGTATCTCCCACAGATTTTCTCTTGCGCTGGCTTTGATCCCTCCTTGCAGGTTTCCTTAGATGATTCAAGCTCCTGGCTTTTTCTAAGTTCTGGGGTCTCCACTGCACCTTTGGCTTCACACAGCTTCACACACTGCCTTCTCAAGGGCACACTGACTAGCTTCCCAGGCCCTCTGAAATAGGGGAGGAAGTCTTTTCAGCCTCAGAACTCTTGCATTCTGCATGTGCCTAAAACCAGCACCACATAGATGATGCCAAGGTCTGCTGCCAGTTGAAGCAGTAGCCAGGCTTTCTTCTCTCTTGGCTGTAAGTGGGAAGTGCCTAGATTGCTGAGCACTCTGAACCTGCTTGTGAGGAACAGATTCTCTATGCCATCACCACTCTGGAACCTGGCATGGCCATCACCATTTTGGAACTTTGTTTGGCCTCCACCACCATTCTGGAACATAGTGTGGCTGCCACCATTCTGGAAAATGATGCCCCACAGCTTTCTCATCAAAGCAAAGTCTTCCACTTCTGCAGTTTGGAGGCTTCAAAGGGTGGAGACCTTCCCATGATGCCCCCAGGCCCTCTTTTCTATTTTTCTGTATCTTTTCAGTAGTTGAGATATCCTCAGTTCTATCTTTGCAGTCCCCAGCTTTACTGAAGCTTTTATCCTGGCCAAACTCACAACATTTTAAATCATCCTGCTGGGCTCTTTGCTCTTGATTCACAACATAAATCTGGCTAAAAGCCCCCAACAATAACCACACCACTACCTCAACATTCAACCGCCTTGAAATATTTTCTGCCAGATTAAGTAGTCCACTGACCTTAATCTCAGTCTCAGGCAAAGTCTCTGGACATGAGCAAAATGCAGACAAACTTTCTGCCAAGCCATAACATACATTGTCTGGAGTCCAATAGCCAAAGCAGTCCTTCTTCCCAACAGAAACCCCCTGAGTCTGGTTTTTACCTGCAGGATTTCTATCAGCCTTCTGGTCTTCTGAGCTCTGATCAGAATGTCCCATACAGAATAGGCTAAGGTTTTCCAGTGCTACTCTGGAAGCCATTCCCAAAGGCTGTTGAACCACATGATCAGGTATAGTCACAGCAACAACCTTACTCCGTGGTGCCAAATTCTGTCTTGGTTATTTTTCTCTCATTGCTGGGACAAAATATCTGACACTCAAAATTAAAGAAAGAAAAGTTTTTTAGCTCACAGTTTGTAGAGGCTTCAGTTCAAAATCAGCTGGCTCCAAGGCAAGGCGGTATAGCACAGGGGAAACACTTGAAGGTTGCTGAGGCAGATATCAGAAGTGACAAAAGCAAAAGGGAAAAAGGAGAAAAGGGAGAAGCAAGCCTCTTCCCTCCCTTATATTATATGTAAGCCTTACCCACTTGGGTGTAGCACTGACACCTATAATCCCAGCATTGGCCAATGAATCAGTCACAAACCCTGGAAGTCTGCCCCCATGACTGCAAGAGGCTTTGGGGGGACATACAGACACAAACCATAACAGGTACCTCAGTTCTCCAGATTCTCCTATTGAGAAAATTCCTTTCAAGAATTCCTGAGACTACATATCTTTTGTGAGCTTTGAATATAGCTCACAGCAAAACAATAACAAAAAGTGGTTCCTAGTGACTCTGGAAGTGTAGCTGTCTCCCTGATGAAGCTCTTTTTGCTCAGCTGCCACCAGTCACTCCACACACCTTTTATCTGCTGATCTTTTCAGGAATAGTCAGGTAGGCAACAGCTTTGAATTCCCCAGTCTCCAGGTGATACATACCAAGCCTTTTCTTATTGTCTTGAAGTGGATGAGAAGCACCGGCATTGCTCATGTCGGGGATAAACCCTAAACTGATCACCCCCCATGATGACAGAGGAAGCTCACTCCCTACCAGCCTTTCTCATGCATTTTCAGCCTTGTCTTACATTGCCTGGAGTTAATTAAAGGGCCAAGGGGGACTGGCACACTGCCTGCCTAGCAAGACTGAGGTCCTGAGTTTGATTTCTGGTACCAAAAACAAAAACAAAAAAACAAAAAAAGGGCCAAGGGGCAAAACAGGCTTTGGCCCATCTCTTTCCAAGTCATGTATAAATGATGCAATCCCCACTTCAAACACAAGGATACCCCTGTCTATTGTTCTTAACTTTTTGACCTCAACAATGAAATAGAAAAAACAAGTACTCTTTACATCCTAGCTCCATAAAATAAAAACTGTCCTACCAAGGGCCAATCAATCTTTGCTTCTGTCTGACAGCCCATTCTCTGGCGGCTTTTAAAGGCCACCTCTTCTCGCTTCCTCTTGCCATGTCTCCCACTCTGCTGAAATAGTCCCATCAGGACCAAAAGAGTTCTGTAATCTCCCATCTTCAAAAGAAAAAGAAATGGGTAAGCTCTCCCTTGACCCCACATACTTCTCCAGTCATTGAAACATTTTCTTTTCCTCTTCACAGTCAAACTTCCTAAAAGGTTTTTCTGCACAAACTGTCTCCACTCTTTGCATCTCCAATTTACTCTGCAACCAGCCTCGCCTGACTCCCGTCACCATCACTCAAGTGAAACTGCTCTTGTCAAAGTTAACAACCTCCTCGGTGCCAAATGCAATCGACACTGTTCCTTCCTCATCTTTTTAAGTGTGTCTCCAGCATTCAACCCAACCAACAAACTTTTACTACAATCATTTTCCACTTTCATTTGCAAGATTCCACACTTTTTTTTTCCCTTGAGACAGGGTCTCACTATGTAGTTCAAGCTGACCTTGAACTTACTGTGTAGCCAAGGCTGGCCTCAGACTCACAGAGATCCTCCTGCTTCAGCCTTCCAAGGACCAGGATTACAGACCTGTGCCACCATACACAGCTATCCTCTCATCTCCTCTTTCTCTTAGTTTCCCTCCAGCCCTCTTCTCCTAACTGATCCAAACCACTAGACTTCCCCAGAGCTTCATTCTGCCACATCTTCTCATCTTCAGTAATTCCTGGGTGACATTCTCCACCCCCAAGCTCCACACAACATCTATTCCAACGTATTCTACTTGCTGTGTCTGGCCCAGACCTTTCCTTTTCCTACCTTTCTATATTCAACTTTTATAGTCTACTTAACATGCTGTGTTATAGGCATTTTACCAAGCTTGACACAACATCTATTCCAATGTATTCTACTTGCTGTGTCTGGCCCAGACCTTTCCTTTTCCTATCTTTCTATATTCAACTTTTATAGTCTACTTAACATGCTGTGTTATATGCATTTTACTATTAAAATATTCTAATCAGAAGTAAGTTTTCTTCTCCCAAAGATGTCACTCTCAACCTTTTTCATCTCAGAAAACAATGCCCTTCCTGCCTGTCATGAAAGCCAGAAATCAAGTACACATTCTTATTTTTCCTTTTGCCCCAGTGATGCACTATCATCACACATTTATTGAGGGTCTGTCATGTATCTATTCCTAGGTGACCTCAGCCATCCTTCTCCAATTCCTCCTGGTCCTACTTCCAAAGTATAGCGGTAACCCGGCTCCTCTTCCCTTTCACTTGCTGACACCCTAGTTTAATCCTCTGCCAGCTCCATCTGAGGCATATCACCTCCTTTCAGTCACCTCCTGTTGTCACTCTAAGCCTCACTTCATGTCCCATTTATTTTCCACTCTGCCTCTAGGGAAATTTCATAGCGTGATACTTTTACAATATCCTAAAATGTTTTGATTGTTTTGTAATTGTAAAAAAAATTTGCAATATCCTGATAAGCCCTGGCTAACCAGTCTCTACCTTCTTTTTAATGTCAAAAACAACTCCCATACTTCTTCACTCACTATGCTACCTGTGTAGATCTCATATTCCTATGAACCAGCCAATTTCTTTCCTGCCTCAGGGCCTTTGCACTTCGTATCCACTCTACTATAAGTCCTGCTTATTCTAATTCTTCAGATTGTAATATAAGGTCATCTCTTCAGAGATGCTGACTCTAATACCATTATATAAATTAATATCCCCCTTCCTTTCTCAATCTATTGTTTTTCTTTACATCTGTTCATATAATGTATTATTGTTTCTTTGTTATTTAATGTTTATGACTCACTGGACTGTAAGCTCCATGGGGGAAGATCATGTGTCTAGTTTGCTGTTTGAGGCATCCCTAACATTTCTGTTTGATAAGACACAAGCAGGAAGGATAAATTACATGAATGAATAGGTGAATTTGGCCAAAGCTTATAAAGAGACATCTCATTGACCAGTCATCCTTCTACTTGCAGTGTATTTGGAGATTACCACATGAGACAAACAGAGATGCATTGGACTCTTGGAACTATTCATCCATTCCACAAATATTTAAGGAATATTTATTCACTGAACGCGGTTGTCCTCAGTAGAGATGAAGTTAACAAAGTGTAAAGTCTGTGTCTTCATAGAGCTTTTATTTTCATGGGGGAAATAAACCACAATATAGTGAACAAGTAAAGATATGATATAAAGTCTTACTATGAGAAATAGGAAGAAAAATAAATAAAGCACACAAGAGAATAGAGAAAGTCCTTAATGAGAGCTTTTAGACAGGGTGGTTGTGAGGAAGTCTTCTCTGAAAAGGCATTTGTGAGCAGAGATTCAGAGGTAGAACATTTCTGCTGGAGGAGCACCAGAGGGAAGGGCCCTGTGGCAGGAAATAGCTCGGGAAGGTGGACTAACAGAAGATTACAGACTACAAGAGTGATGTGAGATAAAAATAAGAGATGATGAGATTGGAGAGGTGGTCTGGGCTCTACTGTAGGGGCTTTTAGAGGACATGGTTAGATATTAGAATTTAATTCTGAATGCAATAGGGAATTTGTAGGCATTACAGTGGGAATATAGCATGATTTCCTTGACATTTTTGACAGAGTCTCTCTGGCAGCTCTGTAGGAATCAACTAGAAGCAACTGGAAATTGGCAGACCAGTTAGGAAGCTGTTGTAAACATGGAGAAAAATGTGCAGATGCAGGATGTCCTTTGAAAGCAGAATCAAGGTGACCAGTCAGGACGTAGGTGGCAAAAGCAAGGTAAGATTCAAAGAAGGTGCTACATCAGGCTGAGCAAATGTTTGCCATTTACTAAGAGGCTGTCTGGAGGAAGGCCTGTCAGGAGTAGCGGTTTGCCTTTGTCAGCTTTCCTGCTTCTGGACACAATACCCAACACGATTTAAGGGAGGCATTTATTTGGCTCATGGTTTCATGGGAGTCACTTCATGGTCCTCATGCAGAAGGGTGTGGTGGAGCAAAACTGCTGCTTAGTTCATGGCAGCCTGAAGCAGAGCAGGGGAAGAGTGCCAGAGAGGAAGGGGCTGGGAACCAGACGTAGAGCCCAAGGTCACACCTCCAGCTCCGACTCACATAGACACACCCAGAAGTGTTTTAGTAATCCTTCCAGAGGCAATCAAGTTGACAATTAAGCTCAACTGTCACATGGTGAATAAAGAGTTCTAATTTGTTCATGCTTTGTTTGAACGGTATTGAAAGCTGATATCAATTGGTTTGATAATGCATAATTTTTAGGTTTACTGTAGTACAATGATAGCCATGGAAACAACTGAAATGTGTGAATCAATTGCTGCCTGCACAAACTCATTACCAAGTTATAATGAAAGCAAGTCTCAGATCAGATTTTATAAAACGTGCGTAGATAATGTCATTAATTAGTAGGCACAGGACAATTTATAAACCTGCTCTATAAACTTATTACAGTCTCAATCCGCCATCATTCCAGGTGTGCTAACCACCCCATTGAATTACGAGTTCACTCAGCAGGAGATAATATTCCAAGGTAATGTCAGATCTGCAGAAGTCCTTTGTCTTAGTGACTTGAAACAGAACTGTTTAAGGAACAAGCTTCAGGTACTATGTCTAAAAGTACAGTCATGGGTCTTGTGAGGCTCTTACAACCTGTTTTTGTATAAGCAGGAAATATCCATAAAACATTTTAGCCAGTCCTCTTATCTTGATTACCTCTAATTCAACCTATGAAAGCCCATTTCTAACATCCATTATGCTGATTAACAAGCCACTAATTTCACAAATGAAAACCTAGTTTTGACTTCAGCATGCTAATTAGCAAAAGTCTGGTGTTGATCAGAGTTAAAGATAGCTGAAGTGCTTGTAGTAGCTACCTCAGGAGGAAGGTCTTTCTGTAAGGAAGCCAGCTGTGGTGCAAATTCTTGATTAGAGAACTGCCTGTAGCTTAAAGTAGCCTGTACACACGTTTGCATCTCTGTCTGTCTGTCTGTGTGTCTCTGTCGATATCTTTACCTCTCTTCTCTCTCTCCCTCTGTTTCTCTCTGTCACTGTATGTGTGTGTTACAGTACCATAAAACAGATGACAAGCTACATCATGCATTGCCTAGTAGACATCCACAAGGAGGCTGGGTGCTGGATATACCAGTATTATGCTCAGGACTCCAGGAGGACATTTCTGAGTCCTATGAACATGAATGAGTTTTACAACCAAGGAACAAGATGAGCTCATCCGGGCAATAAACATGAGAAGGAATGATGCCCAAGTACTGAGTTCTGGAACACTCCAAATTTAGGAGCCAATTAAAGGAAGAGAATGTTACTAAGGCGATAAAGTGGCCAATTACATAAGCAGATGACCAGATAACTGAAAAAAGAATTTTGAACCAGGTGTAGTGGTGCACACCTGCAATCCCAGCACCCTGGAGGCTGAGGCAGGAAGATTGCCATGAGTTTAAGGACAAATAAAATACATAGCAAGACCCCGTCCCTCTCTACAAAAAAAAAAAAAAAATTAAAAAAAAGAAAGAATGTTCAAACGTGTCAGTCATCCTGAGAAACCCAGTAATGGTGGGAATGGAGCAATGAACACTGGATTTACCAGGTGAAACTCACTGATGTCTGTGTAAGGGGGGTTCCCATACAACAGTGACCCCAGTGAGGCAACCTCACTGGGTGGGCTGAGCAGAGATGGGGAGGTGCTCTCACAACAGTTTGGACAACTCATCAGAATCTCCTGCCTACACAGAGTAAATGAGAAATGAAATGATAGCTTAAGGGTGCAAGGGGCCTAGGAGGTATTTGGTTTTGTTGTTTTTGCTATGTGAGATATCATAGCAGGTTTTGAGGTGACAGGAATGATCCATTAGAGGAGAGAAATTAATGAAGGACAGTGAATATTCCCTCCTGACACTGTGCAATGGGAGGGCACAGCTGCCATCTCTTCTTCCTACCCCGGATAGCAAATTTCCTGCCATCAAGCTAAATTCTCATGCTAGAGTAGAATTGAAGTATGATCCATTGGCATAAGAAAGTAATTCCCAGAAGAATTAAACTCTAAAAATAAAAGGCCACCAAGGAAAACACACACCAGTCCTTGCATCTCTGAACTATGGGATGTGAGTGGCTTCTCCTCTGTTGCCAATGGGTGGGAGGTTTTGTCTGACAGATGTTCTTATTGGGCCAACCTGTGCCTGCTACACCCATCCTGAGCAATGCTTCCTTAAGCGCGGAGGTAACCTCTCTTCTGACAGTGCCTGCATAAAAGCAAGGAGAAGCAACAGCTAGCCACGAGCCAGGAAAAGGACCACACATACCCCTGGGAACAGCTGAGCATCTCTGCATCACTTCTTAGGATCATGGGTCTCAGGTTAGTGATTCACAAACTGCTGTGCAAAGTACAAACACAGCAGACCTGGACCAGGCCAGAAGTAAGGAGGCCTGATGAGATCCTTTTCTTCCCTGCTGACTCCACTTACTCCCGAGTGCCTGGTGCTCAGACTGGGGGAAGATCTGTGCACTGCCAGCCTTCCTCTCACTGCTGAGTCTTCTCTGCTACTCAGTCATCACAGTTCATTCCTAGGTTTCAGGAGCGTGGCCTCACAAAGGCCTGTTTTGTGTCCTTGGCTCTGTATATACACCAGGCTTGAGTCAGCCAGCAACTTTCACCTGAAACTTTGCAACGCTCTTCTTGTTGCTAGCTCTCCATTCATTATACTCCAGTTCATGAAAGAACTGAAAGAATTTTATCCCTGCATTCCCTGCTGTAAACTAAGAGCGGCCACTTGTTTTGCATTGCCCGTAGTCTAAAAACGCATACCCTACACGGTATGTACTGTGACACTTCCTAGACTGCCCCCACTTCTTTGAACCCCCTTGGCATTTTCCACTTTGCACCCATGAGGCAAACACCGCAAGAATCAAATGTATTAGGTCCTTGGGCAAAGGTGTAAGCTCTTTCCTCCCCTGGAAATGTGCTTCACCCTTTCTCTGTCTGGTGAGCTCTGATTAGCTCATCAACAACCAACTCGAATGTCACTGCCCTTCTATATCCTACTGTTGTGGGCAAAGAAAAGTTTATTTCAGCACAGGGATCTTCTTGAGCCAAAGTCCATCCTGATAACCCCTTCCTATAATGTCTCAGGTGAATGTCATGTGGAGTAGGTCCATGACCTGACCTGACTGAAGAGATTTTTTTCCTGGTTTAAGAAGTTCTTTTCTTTCTCTCCCACTAGATGCAGACAAGAAAGTCTATTGCCCAACATGCTTCTAATTCTCAGCCTGAAACCACAAGGTTACATTCAACAGAGCTGAAAGAAAAGCAAAGAAATAGACCTGAAGTCCTAGCTGCACTGTAACTTCTACCTACTATGACTTAAACATTGTGTTTTTGTGAGATAATAAATGTTCTTATTGCTTAGACCAGTTTGACTGGGTTTTCTGGCACTAGCAGCTGAATGCCTCACCCCTGATGCATCTACTCTCCACTGAGTAGAGACAGCATCCCTCATTTCTCATTCCCACAGGACTCTGTCACGGACATTTACACATTCACATCCTTCTGTCTACACAACACTGGGAAGTCGTCAGTGTCTGTGCATCTTTACTGACTTGCACAGTTCCCGGGTTGGTGGATGTAGAACATAAGAAGTCAATGGATGAGTCCCTTGGTAAGTTCCAAACTCCAATCCACTGAAAAAACATATTATTAAGAAGAAGGTAACAAATAAGAAACAAAGAGAAAGAAAAGCCTACTCAACACAACAAGGCTAATAACTAAGGGGATATTAGTGTTTGGGGATTAATTAGTGTCTTCAGATTTCGTTTTCTATTGTGTCCCTACTTTCAACAGGGACAGGAAATTGCAGCAAAATTAAAGCAAGTGAAAGCATCTCAGAGCTTATATAGAGTCCAAATTTCTTGTAGTTTCAATTCTCATCTTTATGACTCACAAGCAATTTGACCTTGACAAATTCTCAGAGCTTCATTTTTCTTCTCCATATTATGGGGGTGATAATATCTCACAGGGTTGCTGGAAGCTTAAAGTTAAATGTAACTTCCTATCATAGTGCTCAGGTCAGAATAAATGATGAAGAGCATGCAGGGAGGTATAAGAGATAAGTGGTTTTGTGTAGTTTTGTTTGTTTTAATTGAGAAAGTTTTCCTTAAGAGAGATACTCTCAACTGTCATTCCCCTGCAGCTATGAGCCTTCATTTCTTTCTCCACTAGGGCTGAGCTTAGCCTAATACAGCTGTGGAGACGAGGGCAAGGTCTCTTTTGAGTTGTGACAAGAGTATTTTACTTTTCTAGTTAAGAAAATACACTGGAATTGTACAAGTAGAAAGATCAAGTTGGGGGGGATGAAAATGCTATTCACTGAATGCCTATTCTTCCTGAGGTAGCGATTTCCCAGCTTTGGATTCAGCGAATTGGGTATTATTATCCCATCTTACAAATAAGGACTCCTAAGCTTAGAGATTATGAGAATTTATCAAAAGCCACACAACTAGTCAGAGGCAGAGCTTCTAATCCAGTCCACATGATTCCACTCCTAGGATGGAGCAGAGAATCAGACAAGGAGAACAGGGTCCTAGCATAGCAAAGCAGAGTCCTGGAAGATGAGATGAATCAGCCAGATTGCTTGCATTATTTTCCTGTCCGAAGTGAAAATAACCCATTAGTAATTTAGTTTATTCCCTGAAGTTAGTGCCACATAGTGTCTTGGCATTGAGGCCATACCACAGAAGGATCAGAAAAGATGAAGTAGGACTCTCACAAATCACGTTCTTTACATGAAAATAGATCAGGCATCTAGAGAAGGCAAACTGAAAATAGCCTGAGGGAGTGAGAGACAACACCTGTGAAACAGAGAGAAGTAGGCTGACACCTGTGATGTAGTGAAGAAAGGGCACTGTGCAGAGAGAGGAACAGACAAGGAGAAGAGATAGAATGATGTTTTCTCAGGAATTGTTAAACCATCCATTCAGCCCCCGAGGCAACATCATTCCCCCAAAGACACAGGATTTTAAATTATGTCACCTTAGTTAAAGCACTACTTCCCTAGTAGCATATTTGCCCTTCTAGGAGCATCCACTTTCCGAAAGAAACAATAAATAAATAAATAAATAAATAAATAAATAAATACTTAGATGAATGAATAGATAGGTAACACACTTTCCCCCAGGTTTGAAATTAATGCATCCTTCTTACACCAAATTTGAAAATACAGAAATTCATAGTGAACGAAATCACTTATCACGTAATGTAACCATTATTGGCAATTTTATCCGTTGATTTTATGATTTACACATATAAGGCTGTATGTATATATGGCTGCATGATACTCACGATGTTTGAAAAATAACACACAGAGCCAGGCCTGATGGTGCACGCATGTAATCCCAGCACTCGGGAGACGAGGACAGGAGGATCGTTGTGAGTTCGAGACCAGCCTGGGCTACAAAGTGAGCTCAAGGCCAGTCTGAACTGCATAGTGAGACCCTGTCTCAAAAAGACAAGGGCTGGGATTTAGCTCAGTGGCCTAAGCGCCTGCCAGGCAAGTGTGAGGTCATGAGTTTGATCCCTGGTGCCACCAAAAAAAAAAACAAAAGTAACACACAGAAACAGAATCTCCCAATTTTTAAACAGAGCTTTATGTTGCTGGGTCTCTTGAAGTCTCCAGAATTATTATACCTGTGTTCTACTTGGTCTCAGATTCTTATAGTTTTAGAATTTGAGTCTTCACTTCTGTTTTCTGCATTATTAAATGTTTTAAAAATATTTATTTAACCCACAGATCTCTCCATTTACCACCTGATTCTCATTTCCATCTCTACCTTGTGAATAAATTGTCTTCATGGGCTGATGCCATTTTTTCTCTAATTCATCACTGTTTGGAAATTATACATACATGTATATACCTGCACATGTAAATATACAATACCAGATATATTTTAAGTACTGTGTAAATTTTATGTATGTAAGTAAATAAATATTATAACTGCTTATTTTAAATTTTTACTTTTTATGCCACATAGGCCCACAAACAGGTTCAAATGAACATTATCTGTAGGCCTTTTCTCTGGTTTCATTCAGTTTCTCCAGAAAAGACTACCTGTCTCTTTCTTCCTTAGACTGAAGTTCTGGGAGAACAATGAGAAACAAAGGCTGATGTACTTTTCAAAACACTGACTTTCACTTTTTCCCCTTGTTTTAACAATCACTCTTTCCTTTGGAACTATCATGGGATTGCAGAGAAAAAACCCTGAGGTTCTCACTGTTCTTCACTCAAATTTCCACACAGTTCTCTTGTTTGCAGACCATGCTCTCGGTGTTGCTTTGGTAGTACTATACGATGAAGATTTGTGTCTCCCCAAAATTCATACCCAATGGTGTTGTATTTAAAGGTTGTGGCCGTTTAGAGGTGATAGATCATGATGGTAGAGCCCTGGTGAATTAGATTACTGTCTTTATAAAAGGTACCCTAGAGAGTACATTGGTTTCTTCCAGGGTGTGAGGAAATGGCCAGAAAGCCTCACCTATAAGCCAGAGAAAGCCTCTGTCAGATGCCAAGAATAACAGTACCTCCATTCAAGGCCCCTCAGTCTTCAGAATTGTAACCAATAAATTTCTGTTGCGTATAATCCTTGTAGTCTACTGTAAATTTTTAAAATTCAATCCAAGCTAGATTGTGTTAATGGTCCTGATTCTTTACCTATCTCTTCATCTGTGTCCTTTGTCATGTGACTTTGTAGCCCCTCTCACTAAGTGATCAAAGTCTATTCCATCATCCCTTGACTTCAGTACTGCACCCAATATTATTTATAAAACTTTATTCCTTTACTTCCATTCTCAGATCTCATCTGTGCTTCAGGGTGTAATACCTAACATAATAGTGTTCAGATTTGTTTAAAACCCAGTTTCCACTTTGATTCTGCTCCCTGGAACCACCACCATGAGTATCCTGACTCCCTAAGAAGCTGTCAGGTTCAGACTATGTCTAAGGTGTGAGGACACTGCTGTCAAGGTACCATTTTCTCCTGAACACGAGTATTTCCAGAAGAATCATCACCTAAACCATTCTGAAGTTTTGGATGTGTTTCTTGCAGGTAGTAACCTCCTTAACCAATGTTTTGTTATGCTACACTTGCTATTTGGTACTGGATGTGTTGGAGGAAGAATTGGCAGCCATATTGTGCATCTTGATAACACTGATGCTTTTTGTCTAATTCTGGTGCCTTTTGGAAAACTCCACTCAATCCCACAACTGTCAACAATTGATTATAGGATTAGAAACTGAACAAGCCCTATTTGATGTTTCCCTCCCTTCAGGGTTCATTGGAGAAGGCTTGAGAGTGAGGCTGAAATTTTTTGTTAGCATTTTCTCAACCCCTGGGCTATAGCTTCGAATGCTGCTGCTGTGGATATGCTTCTCAGACTGAAGAATATGTACCTCCTGGCTGTTTTTGCAAATGTACTTTCCAGTATGCCTCAGGCAAACATGACCTACTGCTGGGGGTAGTCAATTGACTATCTTCTTATGCCTCTTAAGCAATGTCATTGGCTAACCTCACAACTCTCATGATTGAAATGGTGTAAATTTCTGACAGTGGGTCATGGTAAATACACACCACCTTTTGGAATCAGAAGGTAGATTGGGAGTTAAGGATTAATGTCTTTAAGGCCCTCCTCCTTCAAGGCAGCAGGCAAGCTCCATGGAAACTGGCTATTGCCCAGGGCTTCAGTCAATCAATGCTAGTCAACCAGAAGGCTTGGATCCTGGGAACCGGATCAGATCATAGGACTGTCTGATGCTTTTCCATCCAAGAATGCTGATAGAGAAAATCTTGCCAGTAAATCATCATGTCTTACAGTTGTAACTCCAAGTATTACATCTCAGTATTCTCTTCACATCAGAAGTGGAACTGGTGCTTTGTTAGCCATTAACATGGCAGAATTGGGCTAGAGCTAAGTCCTACCACTGGGGTACTACTGAATCAAGGCACTGATAATGCCAGGTTGAGGGTTGATGTTTTCTCAGTCAGACAGCTTAAAAGTATCACAGTCCCAGAGCTGTAGTTCAATATCCATGCCTGCTAAATTCTGAGCCTTCACCTATAATATAACAAGCAGTAAGGGCCTTAAACACACACTAAAATGCCTGCATCTAGAAGTTTTCCCTGAGCTCTGTTAAGCCTAGTGGATGTGCTGACTTGCTGGTTATCATTTTTTGCATGGTACTCAGGACTCAGTTCTGGTATTTTTCTCTCCTCTGTTCTCTCCCTTGATAACATCATCAATTTTGCCATTTTAAATGTCATCTATATGCTACTGGTTCTCAAATACATATTGTTCTTGCACCTTTGACTTCTATGACCTCAGGTATTACATCCCCAGCTCTCATTTCCATCTCTATTCGAATGTCAGACAGATATCTCAGAATCATTATGTTGTGGACTATGATACTCTCTGTTTTCCTCCACTGCTGCTGTCCTTTTC
Source organism: Cuniculus paca (assembly GCA_004365215.1). Taxonomy (NCBI): domain Eukaryota; kingdom Metazoa; phylum Chordata; class Mammalia; order Rodentia; family Cuniculidae; genus Cuniculus; species Cuniculus paca. The sequence goes on from RJWT010000015.1 coordinate 39,695, forward strand.
CATGCCATTGTACTGCCACAAGGATGCCATCATTTCTCGCCTGGAGCACAGATTTTTCATCTTCTATCCTGGTACAGCTCTTTCCCATTCTCTTATGGCAAATAAAATATCTTTCAAAAATGTAAATAAAATCATTTTATGCCACTGCTTATTGTTTTAATGATTGTTCAAATGTCAAATTCATGTGGCGTGAAAGGTCCCCAACCACTTTCATGATGACAATAGCTCAGTCTTTAAGACACACTTAAAATAATCTCTCTTTTGGAGGATCTGTCCATTATGTTATTGTATAATCTAAAATAAACTCTTATATAATATAAAGGAAGTTCTTATTCTTATTTTTTAAACAGCTTCCCAACATTTAATTATTTAATTTGCTTGTTTAAATGATTGTTTTGTGAGCTCTACAAGTGCAAATATTATATCTGTTTTGTTCATCATCGTTTTCCCAGATTTCGGACAAAGGGCAGTACATAATAAATGGACTAAAATAATTAACATATTTTCAATGTGTGTTTCCTATGTCCTCGCAGTATTACTTAATTGCCTTTTAAATACTGGTCAATACTTTCCTCTCATATGAAGGCTGTTTTTTAACGAAGAATTGTATGTTTAATTACAAAGGAGAACTGAATATGTCTTCAATCCTGCATATGAAGATATAGATGATGGGATACTGGTAGATTATCTACCTAGGTCTGAGATTCACCTTCTACTTCAATACAAATAAAAAGTACTATGTATCACAGGTGTTTGGATTGCTTGAAAATAGTTAAATACATAAATATTGAATTCATTCAAGCAAGGAGTTTGTAAAAAGTTTTGTTTAAAGATTTGCATTTTAATAATGATTTCCCAATGTCAGTATTAAAAATTTCTCACTCAATTGGAGAATGTCCCTAATTAAGTTTTTCGAAACAGAGTTGTCTGTGGTATTTACTAATCTTCTATATAAAAGGTTCTGAAACTGTTGGCTGAGTGTAAATTTGGTGTAACAATACTTTCTCTCATGACTACCAAAAGTCCAGATGTTGCTCCACTGTCTTCTAACATTTTTTATGGAAGGGAATAAAAAAATTCTGACACCAATCTAACGTTAATACCTCCATATATAAGCTCTCATAATTTGTGTTCATTTTGTAGGAAATACTCGTGGGATTAGTTTTTCATTTTTATAATTCAAAATTTGTGCCTGACTACATCTAGGTGTAGATATCATTTTATTAATATTACCTATGAATGTGAACAGTTTTGATCATCTCAGTGTGAGCTCTTTTCTCCAATCAAGAAATATTTTCTGGCGGGACATGGTAACAAATGCCTGTAATCCCAGAACTCAGGAGACTGAGGCAAGAGGATTGCTCTGAGTTTGATGCCAGCCTGGACTCCATAAGTGATTTCAAGGTCACCCTCTACTACATAGCAAGACTATGTCTCAAAAAACAAGAAAGAAAGAAAGAAAGAAAGAAAGAAAGAAAGAAAGAAAGAAAGAAAGAAAGATTGATTTTCTGTATTCTTCTTAATTTAATCGAGTTTAAATTGAGACATCTATCAAAAACACTTTCATTTATCTGGTAAGCTTTTCGTCCCATTTCTTCTATACAGTATTCCTCTTCATCTTTTTCCCTATTCCCTCTGCATTCTTTGAAGAGCTTCTCTGGCTACTTTTGCCAATTGTGATTCACTGTCTTCTCAGCAGCAATTCTGTTCCCAAATGCTTCTGATATCAAATCAAATTCTTCCACAGGAAGCCCTGATTTACAGCTGCTAGACTTATACTTCCCCATCCCTACAATTCTGTCTTTTCACGATCACATTAGTCATCTAAACTAGGATTAAAGAGTATCGAATGATTGCAAGGGACACCACCACCACTGTTACCACCTTGCCAAGTCAATGATCACACTTGGTTAGCAGTGAAGCGGGTCCCGCAAACACACTTAAACTGCAAGAATCTTGTTCACGTAAGTTCACCAGTGAGACCCTTACTGAACGAGAAGAGCAAAGGGTGAGCAAAGGAGAGCTAAATGATGAGCATTTCCTCTAAGGGGGTTAGATAAAGAAATGCACTGTCTCTGTGAGAACTTGGCCTGGAAGCTGAGCGGAAGGTACCTGTGGGTGCCAATGACATCATCGCAAAGAGCACAGTTTTAGGAACGAAGCACGGGCTGAATTTCAGCCTTCCAGGAAGGCAAAAAGAAAGAAGGGAAGAAGGAGGAAGAGAAGGAGGCAGGGAAAGAAACTCAAGTACAATAAAGTTAAAATATTGCTATCAGGCTAAACTGGAACTCCTCTCAGAGATACCTGTGTTATAAAGAGGGGGAAATTGTCAGGCTACTAGAATTAACATCAGCGCATAAGATCCTCGAAAGAACTTAAATTGATCAGTATTTGTGTCTCTCATACTTAGCAGAGTGCTGAAGAGTCAACAGTGTTTCTCGAATGGGAAAATCTCTGCAAGAGAGCTAGGAAATGCAACGGGACCTGCTCAATACTCTTGAAACTGCACATCTTCCATGAGGCGCCCCATGTCCATCCCTCCAAAGCGGACACATCTTTGTGTTCTAATCAGATTGCACACAATTCCACTAGGACTTTCATCTTAGTATTTTCCTGTGTGTATGTTCTCTTTAGGTAACGAGTTTTTAATCTGTGTATCCTCAGCACCTAGACACTCAAAGTGAGTACTTACTAATCTTTAATGAATTAGTCAACACATAGAAGAGAAGGGAGAGAAAAAAGGAGGGAGGGAGAGAAAAATTAAGGGGCAGAGAAGGGAGGGATGGAAGGAAAGAAGGAAAAAGGGAGGAAGAAGGGAGGAGGAAGTGAGGGAAGCAAGGAAAGCTTCCTACTCTAACCATATAAACGTGAAGTTAACAGAGTTCTGAGAGTCAAGATGTGGAGCTTGGGGACACTGCAGTCAACCTTCTCCCAAGTGCATGACAATGAAAACCCACTCTGTTCAGTGGATCACAGCTTCCTTTTATAATAAATCCCTCACATTAATAGTTTAAAACAAGCATGGACATTTACTTACCAGACAAGCTTGTGGGCTGACTAATGCAGACTTGGGCTTAACAACATTGACTAGTCTTGGCTTGTCTTCCTCAAATATCTGTGGGCAGCACTGTGACACTGACATCAGCCAAGTCAGGCTAGGGGTGGGTGTATTCCTCCCACTCCTCATCTTCATCCTGGGACTGGCAAGATAGCTCCACTGGCTCTTCTCATGGTAATGGCAGAGGTACAAATGCAAACCAATCCTGTAAGCATTTTCAAAGCTCTGCTTGAGGTTCATCTACTAACACTCCATTGACCAAAGGGGTAATGCACCGAGAGCATTATTCACTTGCATTAATCTAACTGATTAATATAATAAAGAGGCTCTTCATCCCTGTGAGAGAAAACAATTGTTTTAAAAGTATATCTCAGACAAACCACTGTGTGGCACAGAAATAAATACTTAATTGGTGAGGAGGGACTTCCAGCTCTCCTAGAAATTCTAATCACCAATCACAAAGTTAATTTCCTTTCCTAAAATTCGAAGTAATAATACATGGTCAAAATGTATGATGGATCTGAGATGTTATCCTACTTGATGATATCAAGCTAACTTGCCACGGTTTCATGGATACTGACAAAGGACATTGGATTCCTGGGTCAGAATCAAAGAATATTTTATTATTCACAGTGTTAGCAACAACCAAAGTATCATATTTTTATACCAGTTCCCTGAGCCAAATTCCCAAAAGGTAATAATACTTCAAGGGCCAAACAACACCAGACTTCCCAGTGTGTTTAGTTATGGGAGAGAACAGTTAGCTTAGTGAATTAAAACACTGTATCTTCACTATGGAAAGGGACACTATCTTTATCTTCCAAGGCTGTTAGCAGGACAATCATCATTGAAAAGATGGCCATAAATAGCAGCAGTAAATGTTTTTTCTTAAAAGGCAGATGGATGTAAGAGGTCTATGGAAAATTCTATTCCAGCAATATAAATTGATCTTCACTTTTACCTGTGTGCTAGTCTTATCCAGATTCAAGATTCAGGCAGGGCTTTAATTTGGGCTGCGGTTACCAACACTACAGTGGACCCAGTCTCATGCATAGACAGAATAATATGGAGTGAATACAAGTTGAGCTCCAGGCTGTCACCTCTGCTTACTATGTTTGAGTCTATGCTGTCACTGACTAGTTGGATAGTTTGCATAAGGCTTATCTTTAATCTCAGTTACCCCATCTAAGAATTAAATTATAGGGTCTGCTGTAAGCTCCTCCAAAATCCTCTTTCACCCAGCATCTGTGAGTATCAGAGAGTGCTGCTCTCTGGAAACTTGCTCTTGGATAAGCAGAGATCAACTCACCCAAGACACTGAGTTATGCCTATCCACATTCTGGGGTCAACTGATGTCCCAGAAAGCCCATGCAATCAGGTTGAGACCAAATACTTACCTAGCTCTTTCTCCTGCCCTATCCTATTTCCCTTGCACCATTTTTCTTGAGAAGATCCCTTTTATGCATTACATACATTCAGATCCCTGACTTGGGCTCTGCTTTCAGGAACATAATTTAGAGCTCAGAAAAATATCTACCCCAGAGAGTCATGGTCAAGCATAATTAGATGTAGTTCAAATGAAAGGAGTCATATTAATTTTCTCACCATTTTTGACTCTAGCCTTCAAGATGATTTTGTGTCCTAACTCCCCTGGTCTGTATAGCTGCTCTTTCTATCTAAGATGACCTCTGGTCACTGGAGTCCACCAACCCTGAGAGTCTTCCAGACCCCTCCTCCTATTTAAGCTGGTTAACATCTTTTCAGGGGAGTTCCATTCTCTTCCTGTTATGCTCTGTAGAATCCTAAACCACCACAATTGTAGATCATCCACAGAAGGCATATATCCTCCAACAAAGCCGTATGACTTACAAGTGTGTGCACGTGTGTGTGTGTGTGTGTGTGAGAGAGAGAGAGAGAGAGAGAAACAGAGAGAAACAGAGACAGACAGACAGAGAGAGAGAGACAGAAAGACAGATACTAAAATATCTGAAACATACTCTGCCATAGTGGTGCTTATAACCTGAAGTAATAATTAATTTCTCCAACTGTATGAGCCTGGGAATGATGCCAGGAGAGCAATTATTCACTGGGGTTGCTCTTAGCTTCCAGATTACTGAAGTTACCCGCTGCTTCTCCAACTTACACAGAAATGTATGCGGAAGCATAGCAGCAATGCCCCCGGCAATGCCAGTGCCCGGAAAAGTGCCTGCCACCTTCACTTGTACTTATGCCACCATTAACGCCGGGCTACTGTTTCTGGATTAATCAGCTTCTACTTCAGTTGCAACGAGTCAGCCACTTTTTAACCTCTACAGTTGGCTGCTTGGGCACAAAAGCCAAACTAGACACTTCTTAAAAAAATCTTTCGGTCATTTTTAATAATTCTTTAATTTCTGTTTCTAGCACCCCTATGAACTCCAAAATGAATTCATATGTCCTTCCTTTTCAACTCATATGCCTGTCCCCAGAACTCATTTTGACTACCACCTTTCTATTTAGAAACTAGAAATTGCTTTTTGCCCTCCCTCACCTGCTTCCAGTCAGCTACCTCCCCTGAGCTCAATCAATGCCCTGGGCTAAGGTTATATCTTTTCTTTTCCCTTGACATTTTTGCCATATAAACAAAGAATATTCTGGACACAATGTACTATACCCTTCAATATGATATTCTGATTGGCAGCATTTGTTATTAGTATAGAAGCCATGTCCCTGGAGTCAAAGTAGCCAGAGGCGAGTCATGAAAGTTCAGGTCCTATCAGCAATTCCTTCCTGCCCACAGAGCCCCTCCCTGTACAGCCAGCACTGTGCCCCATCTTCTCTGGGGAAAAAAGGCAGAGAAAGGGCATAAGTAGCTGGATAATATGGGCTAGGTTCATCTCTTGTATATAAGCATTTACATCCCACAGGTCTCAAATTGAGCACAAGCAAAATACCATAAAAATGGTCACAGAATCACATCTTATCCATCTTAATGTGTGGCTTCTCCACTGAATCACAAGAAGTATAGAAGCTAAGCAAGTATAGAAGCTAGCACCCAGAATACAAATGCTTCTAGGTGGATCCACAAAGCAGTATCTGCAAATCGGGAGAGACCTGTTGGCACTGATTTATTTCAAAAGAGAAAAAATTTGTGCACAATCAGTGCTCAGAGTTCTCTTCACTCCTAGGATCTCAAAGGGAATCAGGGACATGGCAAAGAGACAGTCACAGACGCTGCTTGAGAGCATCCTCATTTAGAACATTTGAATCCCCTGGAACGCCAACACACATCTAGTTGAATTGTGTTTCTCAAAAAATCTAAAATTTTACTCTTTTGGCAAGTCTCACAATATCAAGTTTTGAAAGCCCCCTTTCCTCTCCATGCCCATTCTATACATATTCACAGCAATTCACAAGTGGTCAGGAATGAACAGATATACGGATATTCTGTACAAATCAACGCAGTGACAAAGGTTTCAGAATCTAGCTCTGGTAGTCAAGGAACAGGAGGAAAAGTAAAACAATCCGCCTCCACATCTGGTAACAAGGCAAGGAGTTGTCACTCTGAAGCCAGCCACCTCAGAGACATCAACACATAGTTAAAGGGCTTTTCTTTTAATCTCATTTTAGTTTGGTGCATGAGCATAGCTAATACCCAAATTAAGGCATGTATTTACACCACCAGAAAAAAGACATTTGTCTATATCATCCTGAAAACTAAAATGGATTATGTTATACTGATGAGATTGTAATAATGAAAGGTGTGAATCTGTAAAACCCAGAAAGCAGAATAAGAATGTGTTTGTCTACCACTGTCTAGGAGAAAATCACATTGTAAATGCTGAACACAGGATTACAACCTGCTCTCAGGGGAGGCAAGGGAAGTGTGAGCACATTCTCCGCTATGCTGCACATTCCCTAGGTAATTTCACCCACAGGTACGCATGATGACATATATACATACATACATATGTTGACATGTATATGGCGATGACTCTCAAGTATAAAACTGCAGACTGGTGTTGGACCTTGTGTCTTGGATGTCCCATAGACGTCTCACAATCCGTGGATCTACAACTGACCTCAGTGCCTTCTCCTCAATAACCACAACATGAAGCTCCTTCTATCTTGATCCTCTCTCCCTCAACTGAAACCGCAGTCAACAAAACTCTATTAATTCTTCTCTGTAATATGGTTAAACTGATCCCCCTCTCTCCTTCTCCAATGCTACCACCTGAGTTTACACCACTCAGTCTATCTCATGACTGATTTCAATAGCCTTCTAGTCTCCCTGCCTCCAACCTTGTCTCCTTCAGTTTATTTTTCTTCAAACCTCTCCCTCCACTGCCTAAATGACTTTTGAAATCACAAATACAACTCCCTTGTCCTACAATAAGTGCTTATTGCCTTCCAGTGCACACCCAAAGACTCTAGCATGGTCCCTTATCCCAACCATAGAACCTCACATCTTATCTCTCCCCTCTTTGCACTCTACTTTCTAACACATCACATGGTTCCCTGGAGAGGCTACACACTCTTATCTCACCACCTCCCCTGGCCCTTGCTCTCCCTTGTTCCATAACTCAATCTCATTCATCTTTCGGGTCTCCCAATATCACCTGATTTGGCCCATCGCCTCATAATATTATTTAGTATCATATTTCACATATTGTGAATGTTTTCTCCGGGAGGGCTAAGCTCTTAGAGATTAGCAATGTCTTACTTGTGTAGTACATCATAGCTGCTCCGTAGAAAAATACTCAATTTTAAAATTCTGGTCTTCTGTTGAGTGGTAACATTTCTCGCAAAATTTTTCAACTCCTTTCATAGTTTGAAGAACTTCATATTGCTACTTCTGTTATTTTGTAGTGGAAAAATCTAGACTGAAGGACGCGGCATCCCTAATACTAATAACACATATTTTTCATTGTTAAATAAAAGGGCTGAAATCTGAGGTATCCATCAAATGCCACTGTGAATCACTCATCACACATCAGTTCTAGGGTTGTTCTCCAGGAGAGTAACTAGAGATGGTGAGAGGCTAAAATGTCAAACGAAAAGATACATTCTGAACATTTGTGATGCTCCCTCCCTCACACACTAATGTGAGTCAGGTGACCATGCCAGGATTTTTTTCCATTGTCCTGAGGAGCTTCAGGTAGCTGAAATCATCACAAAGGAAGTGACAATACAGCAAACTCTGCCTAACATCAATCAGTGAGGGACCTGGTGGCTGTGGGCTGAGCGAGGCTCCAGATTCACAGAGCCTCCTGCCTTCACTTCTATGGAAGCTGTTCAAGTTTACATTTGATTTCCTACTGACACAAATAGAATCTCAAAGTAAATTTCTCTTACGGATGTTCAGTCAGTGGGAGTCTATCATGGACAAAGGAAGCCATCTGCCTTTTCCACATACACCTATTCTTATGAAATGTTAATTGTCCTCTCAGCATTTGGCCTGTTGTGCCATAGCGAAAAAAGGCAGACTAGCCTTTCTAGATCTGATCCTGGGCACCTGGGAAAAGAATAGAGAAAAGAATCAGTCACTAAAATGACAAAAACGAAAAGACAATATCTTTAAATGTAGTAAATTACCTTTCCCTACCAATGCCAAGGGTCAGGTAGGGATTGTGGATCCTGAGAGGCGAGGCCAACAGTTTCCAGCTCTGATTCTTGGAAAGGGTAAAAGAAAAATTCCCTGACAGTGAGGATTACTCATTATTAGAATTATTTGTTCAGACTGAGGACTATAATCTTTTAGTCTGGAGAACTGTGGTAAGAGAGGACAGCAACTCTACCTGAGAAGCCAGCTGTTGACCTATCCAAAGGCAAGAGAATGCACTCTATGGTTCTCACTTTCTCATACGGGCCTGTGATCACATAAATCCTCCAAATAAAATGTTGTCAGACTTACCAAGTGATTTATAGTTATTTTTTTCTTTTGAGTTAAAAGAAATCATTGGCAGGTGGCTCACCTAGGGTCTCAGTTTTCTGGTGGAATTAGACTTTTCTTCATTTGTATCAGTGCTCAGTGGCCATCCTGTGGCACTTGAATGATGGCTACAAATAAGCACCTAAAACAGAATTATAAATCAGGAACATGTACCTAGAGTGGCTGTTTCTTCCAACACTGCCTAAAAAATACATAGAATGACTGTTAGCCAATCTGGGTACGTGCGAAATACTACTACTACTGATAATAATAATAATAATACTGTACCTGTTGCTAAAAATTTAACAGTAAGATTTTGGAAAGTGGGCAGAGCCAAACACAAAAGATGAAAAGAAAATCAATGAAAACCACCCCAACTTATAGCAGGAGAAAAGGTAATGCCAGATTCTTCTACTTTTAGGAGAAAAAAGAAGATATGTTAGAGAAAGTCCTACAGAATAAAAGTCTGATACTCTCATTTTAAAGTATCACGGAGGAGCTGTAAAAATAAAAGTGAAAACCAAATTCTTCCGATTAGGTGGTGCTCACGATGTGTTTGTGGATGTCTGACCATGATGGCTAGGGTCCTACAAAATGTGAAATCATTAATAGATGCTATATTCAGAACTGTATGCTTGATATTACATACATTTATTTGGATACCCTTACATCTGTTCAGTAATTACTGGAAGTGAGGCCAAGTATCACCAGAAAAATATCAAATATCCTGCCGTTATGAGTGTATTACTTTAAAACATAAATTAGAGCTTAAAATAAATGTATATGACAAATGCCTATGAAACATTTTACCTCACTGGTATAGAAATGATTCATTTTAATAAATCCTTAGATCTGTAACAAATCTCTTCCATTTCTTTTTGAGTACAAGATTCTCAAAGTACTCCTCTGATATTATTGGTTAATTATTGCAGAACAAAATTAGGAAGGAAAAGGAATGAACTCAATCTAGTTTTAAGTGAATAAAAAAAGACAGTTGAATTGAAATCACTAGCTTCCCTTCTCTGTTTTGATGACCAGTAAAAGGGAAGATGAAAAGCAGGGAACAATAATGTCATGCAAACTCTTCTGCCGCCTTCTCCCATTGAGTAAGTCCTCAAAGAAGACCAGGGAGTAGCTGGGGATTTAGCTCAGCATCATAAGCACTTACCTTGCAAGCTGCAGGTCCTGTGTTCAATCCCTGGTATGAAAAAAAAAAAAAAAGAACACCAGGGATTCAGACATCCTGGACAAGTTTTTAAGAAAGAAGTCATGGCCCTACTTTAGAGGTCTATGCTAGACCTTACCCTTTCTTATACTCTGTGCTATTCTGTAACAGCTGAAAACCCATCATCACAGAATGGCTAAGTACAATCTAGGAATTCAGTACTGGGAAGACCAAGCAGCCGTGATAAATAACAACCAAATCCAAGTATACTGACATGTGAAAAACTCTGAGATATATTACTGAGGGAGAAAAGAAAATTATAATATGATATATGCATTATTATATTATTAACATAAAACATAACACTATATCTTTCTGCACATAACTAGTTTATTGAAAAGTCTGATTCATAGAGATATAAATATAGAGATGATTTTTATTTTCCGTCACTGCCTTTAACCACATTGATGTTCACATTCCAAACTCTTAATGATATGTGGGGCAGATCCCTTAGCATTTTGATCACTGTCTCACACTCCAGGTTAATTCCATTCAGTAACAGTTTAAGCCGTCAACCTCACATCCTTCCTTCTCACCTGGTTCAACCTGACCCCAACTAAAGGACTGAGGAGAGGACTGAGGAGGGAAAGAAGGAGGCTGTTCATCTCTTTTGCTTCTTCTCCTTTTTCTCTTCCTCCTCCTCCTTCTTTCTCCTCCTCTTCCTTCTCCTTCCCCTTCTCTTTCTCTCTCTCCCCTGCTTCCCCACCCCTTCCTTCATCTTTCCCTTCCTTCGTCTTTCCCTTCCTCCTGCCTCTGCCCTATACTAGGGTACAGGAGTTGAAATTGGAGCCTTGGTGCCTTTGGGATGCTCTCTTTGTTGACTATGGCCTTTGATGCCACTATGTTAGTAAAAGATGCGTTTCTTTGGGAAACTTGGGCAAGTTCTTCCTATAATAGGTGAAAAGCTCTGATGTGATTTATTCTTATGCATCTCAGTAGTGGATCAAAACCACATTCTCTTGAGGACAGGGCCTCCTCTTCTGGAAGTCTGCCAACTAACGGTAAGAATGTTCAAACTTCCTTTCTCTATGTCCACTTGAGAGACTTAGAAGACTTTATTCTCTCCAGACCAAGCCACATGTAGCTGCTTCAGTTTTAACCTTACTATCCATTTCTCTTTTCATTCTGCTAAAATGGGCGCCAAGTGAAGACCAGCAAGTTCACTATCTAAGCACATGTCCAACTAATGAAATAAAAGTCACTCTCCTTTATTCCCCAGCACTCCAAAAATATAAAAGTGGTTCTATTGGAGCCTTCCTTCCTTGTTTGGTTGGGGATCAAGCTAAAGCACCTCCTCTCATTCCCTGTGATGTTGGAAGTGACCATGTAGCTGAGTGGCCCCTCATCATCCTATTACGTACAAATGCAAGTTTATAAACAAACCTGATTGGCAGTGTTCTCCTCTCCTCTGGGGAGGGACCTGGGATGATGAGTGGTAGTAAATGGGTTTTGATGTGCATTGTTTGGGCTCTTCCAAAGTGAATGTTTACACCTACTTCTTCCATTAATTCACTGTATTAGCTGGCCTCTGGACATACCACATCCTCGTTAATCAAGGCAGCTAATTTGAGAGACCACCAGACTATGATGAGCATTGTTGACTCTGCATTGATAAAGTTTTTCCAAAGTTTGATTAAGGAACTGTACTTTTTTCCAAGAGTATAATTGGCAAGTAATTGGAGCCACAGAACACAGTGCAGACTCCCTTTACCCACGTCGCTGATGGGACACAGACTACAAGTCAGTGTTCCTTTCTGTGTTCCACCTGCTACAAGTCTGTGTGATCATCTGCTAAACCCTGACTAATGAGAGCAGTAGAAACCCTGCAAGGCAGAAAGGACAGTCTGAAAACAGAGGGAGAAGATGAAGTGCTGAGCAGTACATGGAGTTACAACTTGTCAGGTCCTCCTGACAATCATTTAGAGGGAAGGGAGGGTGATTAGCCACCAACCAGGCCTCTCCAGGTTGTTATTCTATGTGTCCAGCTAAAAGATGGTTCCAAGGATCCTCTGCTGGCAAGGAGATGAGATGGTATAGTGTATCGCCAGCCTCTACCAGGGTGGCAATGGGCCTTCTGAAAACATGGTTTTTATATCTTTGCCAATGCTTAAGAATCTCAATGGGTATCTGGGAAAGAGAGAGGACTTTGTCACCTGTTTCATTGACATTGGACAGATGATTCAAATGAGAAATAAAAGTGGAAAATTGGAAGGTTTCAGATAGAGCGCAAGTACTGTGATTTTGATTTAAGACAAGTTTACCCTAGAGAGAATAGTGCTCTGAAAACTGTTCCAAAGTTCTCTACATGACATTGTCCTTCTATATCAAATCACAAGAAGACTGTGATTTTCTCGTTTTTAAAATGAAAACACATGCTTCTTAATTCCTAGGTCATCTGGGTTTGAATTATGATACTTCTTTGATCAAATACTTACAAACTCTGATGCTAGAAAGGAATCATAGAGATCATTCAGTGCAACTACTTCACTGTAAAAAGTAGACATATGAAGGAAGCTACCCGTGGGCTCACCGTGTTCTACCAAAGGCACTGGAATCCAGCTCCACAGACTCCCCCATGAATCGCCTTTCACCCCATAATTCTGCCATTAATAACACAAAGAAGTAGTTCTTAAAGGTATAATTTACTGAAAAATTATTGTTCTTCTATATCAGTACTAATGGTGGAAAATAATAGTACCTTAAACGTTTATAGATCATCACAATTACTTTCACCTACACAATCTTATTTGATTATAATGGAGACAAAAGTAGCACAGTCATTATTAGACCCATTTTATAAAAGTGGCCACTGAGTTCAGAAAGATTATACAGTTCGCCTAAAGCATGCAGAAACTGTCAGTTTTGATTCTTAGTTTAACTCTATTTCCATAACATCAGTCATAAGTCTTTGTAGTTTCCACAAATTTTTAACATCATAATTGACTACTTTACACCTGAACTTGATGTTTTATTCATCTCTACAAGGAAAAACCACACATCAACCATGTGTTTATTTTTGGATATGTCTGCTAGAATTATATTGTGAGACTATGGATATTGAAATTAATAGCCAGAAGCCACACTGACTCAAAGACATACAGTCTGAGTCTGCTGTTTTTCATTTCCTTATCTTTGACTGGATGTCTTTGGGGAAAGCTTTCAGCTGTGCAGACCCAGGGTTACAAGAGTAAGAGTGTGGTCAGTGTCCTACAGGTGGGTATTTTACTCCTGCTTCACCCCCAGGGGCTTCTGCCTCCCTCAAACTCAATGCACCCCACCCCTAGACTCTCTAATACACACACACACACACACACACACACACACGCGCGCGCACACACACACACACACACACACGAAGCAGTCCTCCATTGCTCTGTGAAGTCAAATAAGCTAGCTACACTAGGCAGGCCTTGACACAGGGCTGGCCCAGGCCCTGGGGCCTCCACATTCTTACCTTCAACACGCACCACTTGATCATATTAATTTCTGTCACGGGTGGGGTGGGGGGAATTGGTCAGCGAAATCTAAATGGACTTTTCCTATTTATTGATACAATTTCATGGCAAGAGCAATTTTCAGAGCTTATTTTCCACTCCATTGAATTCCATGTTACTGCAAATGAATATATTCCTCGGTCAGTGCAATGGCAAAACACAGTTGTAAGTGCTTTATGCTTCATTTGGATAAAGAGTTCAGGATATTACCAAATATAAAAGGAAGTTGAGGGCAATATTTCATTAGAGAGCTGTCTCTCCTGTTAATAAAACCTGATGTTTGTGGTAGATGTGTAAAAAACCATAGCAAGGACTTGCAGCTCTGGCTGGTATTCAATAAAGCAGCACAGTGGTTCCAAACACCACCCGAGGAGTATACTGCTCTTCCACTCAAACCAATCTATCTACACACCAGCCCAGGGAGCAGAAAGACACTGACTGTGGGATGTGAGTTGGATGTTTCATAGGAAATTGAAAATCCCACCCTCAGGCCGAGGTATGTTTTTCTTCAGGTACTTGTTTTACCACCATTAATAATTAAAGGAAGGCATAGATGCTAACACTGCAAAGTACAGACGTCAACAGGTCAGGCCTGTTGTAGGCTTATGTACTTTGGCTTTAAAAATGGTTCAACGGGATATCATGCCTCATGGTGGCCCACTCTACACTGTGGGGTATGTTTTTATTTTTATTTTTCCTCTCTTTTTCCCTCTCTTTTTACTCAGCCCAGACTAGCTCTGCAGGTCTCATTTTTTCCCCCCTATCCTTCTGTTTTGTTCCTACCTTTAAAAAACGTGAAACTTTGTCACTGTCAGAAGACTGATTCAATGAATGAACTTCCTGCATTTTATCTGTTTTTTGGGTATAGGAAGAAATAGCACTTTCCTATTTTTCAAATGGGAAAACTTGAGAGCAGCCAAGGGCAACCTCGGAAAACTCACACTTTTATAAAAACTAGGTCAGTCTAAAGTACAAGTTCCCAACATCATCAATAAGAACGAGGAGAGAGGGCCCCTTTGAATGTGGGCTCACAATCTAGTCCTTTCTGCATTTGCATCTCTATAGAGAACCATGCACAGCATAATGATCTTCACCACATATAACTGGTTCACTCTTTTTCATTTGAGAAACAGTAAGAGTTATTGGCTTTGACAAATACTACTAAGAACATTCAACAAATCCAGTATATAGATCCTAGTTTTATCAGTTACATGGCAGATAAATTACATCCTATGTGTTCCAATCTCATTAAATTCTCCTGAAGCTTTGAATTCCATATAAAGAATTCTATCATTTATGTAATTCCTTCTTATTGCCTTATTTTCAGGCATATTCATGGGTACTGCCCTACCTTTGATCGCCACATTTCCTATCTTGGAGATAAGGTTTTACCCTAACTTCTATTTCCAATCCTCTAGATGCTACATTTCATCAAACTCATTTTTTTGTTACCCAAGAAGTTCTGAGGCCTCTGCAAAAAAGGGGCATCTATTGACTCATGTTTCATGTGCTTACCAGCTTTATCTGCTCATGCCAAACAGGGCCCTTCAAACTAGGCATGAGCCAGACAGTCCCGGAGCCAGAATCAATGGTCACAACAACAAACATTGCTAAGATGGTTTTTAACCATCAAGAACTCTTTTCCAAGCTGTGAAGTCTCAGTTCTGCCTTTTCCTATGTGTTGGACCCAACTCCTGCCATCAGATTGCTTGTGCACAGAAGCCTGACTCAGTACTGAGATCTCATTTCGTCATGGGTTTCCCTGCTTTCTGCTCAGCTGACCTACTGAACATTAAGCCTAGCTTTCTAACTCAGTCTCTAGGCCTTGCTATGTGCCCTGCTCACCCAGACCCCATACACACTGACTTCAGAGCAAAACCTGACTCTGCCACAAATTTTCTAAACATCCTGAGCCTTTTTTTCCTCTTTCGTAAAATGAGTATAATAATACCCATCTTATAAAGTTGCTGAAATAGCATGATTAAAGATGTTCAGTACTTAATAGGGACCCAGTGAACATTTTCCCCATTCTACTCCTTTTTCCTACAGATTCTACCCAATATTTGTAGCTAGATGAAATCTAGATTTGGATTTGACATCTACAATCCAGAAAACTCTTTCCATAAATTAAGTAGTCTGTCATTATGTTTCCCTTGAGGTTTAGTAAGAAGCATCTAAAAAGTCCAAAGTAATGTTTTTGAATAAGTCTTTAGGTATAAAATTTTTCTAGTGTTCAAAATCGTAACTTTATCAACACAAAGAAAGCTTTTCTTGCAGTTGCCTCAGATGAGTTAACATCAAGTTTCACACATAGTTACTACCTAATATGCGTCTCCTTGTTTCTTCAGTTAACCTTCCATAGGATTTTCTATTTTTCTTTCTTAACCTATGTGCTTTTATTATTTAAAGTGGGTAAAGTGAAAATAAGATCTTCAAGGAAGAATTCTAGATATTACTTCCTGGTCTTCAGCCAGAAAGACCTATCTTTGACTTTTAAGTATTTGTTCTAGCGTTCATGAATTCATTATTAGATTTTAAAATAGGCATTTATTAACCACTCACCAAGTATTAATCACTCAGCCAAGTTCCAGACACCTAATTTCCTTAACTTAAAGACTCTTTGAAAAATCAAGATGTAAGAGAGAACTTTAATGCTATTAAATAATTGTGATAGGATAGTAAAATGACTTTCTGAAGTAGGCTTATAGAGAGTTCTCCAGTGTCAGGTAAAGCCCAGAATCATCATATACAGGGTATTGGTGTATATTACCAGTCATCAACTATTTTAGGTGATGAATCCAATATTGTCCTGAAGAATCATAAAGTGTTGGAATGTAAAATGAGAGCATGGCATTCATGTCATGAATGTTATATTGCATAATGTTGGTATCACAGGGCGTGGACAATTTGGGACTATGAGAATCAACATAGAAACAGTGAACATAGAAGTGGACTAATTTTCCCTCATCAAAGGTGATCAAGATGAGTCAGCTGACACAGACAAATACCAGAAAATTATTCAAGTGCTTAGAAATTAGAACACTTGAAAACAAAGGAGTAAAAATTCCTAAACTGACTGTCTAAAAATCTCAGGAAAATGGTAGATGTGATTGTATTTACCTTAAATAGGTAAGATTAAAACATTTCTCATTGATGGAACTTGAAATTTAAGAATTAAAGTAAATCCAGACATAAAGTAGTAGAGAAAGTTCTAATTGCACAAGAGTGTGTAATTATGAAAACCATGACATCCACCTAACAATAACATTTTCATACTATTGTAGACTGAGCTTCTTGGAATAAAGATTTGGTCTTTTCATCCTTTGAAGAGTGGATGGAAAATGAATCTGAAGAATAAGCTAGATGATATGTGATAGTTTTTTTCTGTTCTTTATCTGCCTTATAAACTTTTAGAGTCTCTGTTAACTCATCTGCAAACTATACATCAAGTAAACTACCACCTCTTAAGGATGTTATCAAGATTTAATTAAATAATGTGTGAAAAATGTCTGGCACTCACATACTCAATTAATGCTTTCCTTTTTCTCCCTGTATTTCCTGTTTTGTCTTGTGCACAGCAAAAAATATAGCCCATAGTAGATACTCAGAAAACGTGTAGCATATTTTTTCTTGCCACTTCCCTGTCTGTAACACTCTTCTCACTTGTCACACCTAGCATGATAATGGAACAACACCTTCTTCCTCTCTCCCAGAACGTTTGCAGGTAACCTTAATTAGACTCAATCTTACAGAGTTGTAAATGTTATTATCCCCATGTTGTAGTTAGGGAAATCAAGGCATAGGATGGATCCCTTACACTCTCAAAGTCAGACAGGTACTAAGAAGATGGAACCAAATTGTTTCTGCCTCCAAAAATAACCGCTTTTCTCTGCTGATTAGCTTCACCCAATTCCAAGCTCACATTTCTTCTGCTACAACCACATACATTCATCCACACATGGATAGTTTTTCATCTTATAAATTCTTCATTTGGTTTGAGGTAGCTTTGACAAGGTAAAACTATAAGGTCCCAAAGGAAGAGCTTCATGATTCTGAACTCTGCAAAGCACACTGGCTTGCAGCCACCTTTTCAAATTTCTGCTAAGTCAGCCAGGAAGTTCTTAGGAAGAACCAATATTTGGTATCAAGTTCTGAAAGATTCTGGAACTGCATCTGAAGATCTTGTGCCATGAAGATGGGATATTGAAATTAGCCTAATCAGTGCATGCAGATCCCTTCAACTTCTATTTTTCTATGGAAAATGAGGTGTCAGTTCAGGTGCCATGATGTGATGGGGCTTAACTGATCAACTCAAAGACATACAGAAGAGAATCCAAAGGCAACATCCTTCTCGACCAAAAACTTCTTTGGCTCCTGTCTTTCAAAAGACGATAATCACCAATGTTTTCTCCTGCACCTCGTTGAATATCAAAATAAGGATCTTTTGTCCACTAAGTCTAACCTTTCCAACACAGTGCAACTTCATTTTATGGAACCTTTTCTCTACAATATCCCAGGTATCTAGCCCAAGGTCTGGCACACTACAAGTTCTCAATAAATATTCATTGGATAAATAATTAAATTAACTTTCCTTGTCATTTTGAAAACTCTGCCTCAAAACCATTTCATCCTCTCCTTGTTGATACATTTTGGCTAGAGCAAGGAAAAGATGTGACATAAATTGACTGCTATACTGTACCAAGCACAGTGTTTCCTATGAATGTCTTAGTCTGTTTTCTGCTGCTATAACAAAATGTGTAAGATGGGATAAATTTTTAAATAGTAGATGGTTGTTCAGGAAACTCAGTTCCCAGTCCACACAACAGTCTGGCACCAGTATCTTCTGAGAGCCTTCTTGCTGCATCATATCATGACATCACATGGAGAATCAAACAAGCATGCTAGTTCAGGTTTCTCTTCCTCCTCCTCTACCACCATTCTCCCTCCTCTCTCTCTCCTCTCTCTCTCTCCTCTTCTGTCTCTCCGTCCTTCCTCCTCATCCTCTTCCTTGTCCCCTTCCCCTCCTGCACCTTCTCTTTCTTGTTCTACTTCTCCTCCTTCTTTTCTGCACTGAGGATTAAACATCAGCGCCTTTGCATTATGGCTACGTCCCCAGGCCTCTTCTTTGAAAGTTTTCATTTTGAAACAGGGTGTCACTGAGTCACTAGCCTATCCAAGCTGGAAGTACAGGTGTGATCCTCCTGCCTCTTTCTCTTCTTTTGAACCCCCAAATGTCATAACTGGGGTCCTACCCTCAAGAGCTCTTCTAAATCTAACTGCCTGCCAAAGCCCCACTGCCAAATATCACTAACATATGAACTTGGGGATGAAATTTCCAAAGCCAGAATTTAGAGAGGACAAATTAAAGCTATAGCAATGATTCTCATCACAGCTGAATAAAGGGCATATCACTCCTTCATTTTATTAATAAGAAACTGAATCTTATGGGAGGTAAAACCCCTAAGGTAATTTGGCTGCAAGTGATTTCTAAATTGATGATTATTTTCTGTTGTACTTATGGAGTAGTTTCATGAAGACCAAGAAATTAATGGATTTTCGTGGTGTGTTCCCTGTTCAACATTGCTGTTAGATGGAAAGTTAGAACTGATTATCATTAGATGGAAGTGTAACATTTTGAGTGAATGTTATAAGCATTATTATATGCATTAATTGCATTAATATATTTAGTTTTTTCAACATCCTTATAAAATTGGCAATATGATTGTTCCTACTTTATGGACAATGGATAAGAAATATGAAGTACAAGAGACTTGTGTGAAGTCATAGATCTACTAGGAAGATCTATTCCTATGGGCCCACATTTCAAATATAAGTAGGCTTGTTTTAGTGCCCAAGCCTTTAGCAACAATTCTCCAAAATCCACTTATATTGGATATCTACTAAGACTAGCCCATGATTCTCAAAGACTAGCCAGTTCCCACTACCAGGAGGAAGGACATCCTAGAAGAAATTCAACATGTCCTAGACATTTGTCTCTAGCATATTAACCCTGGCAAATTTTTGGTTGGTTTGAATTATATAAGTCCTGGTCCTTTCACATACAGACTAACTGATGACATCATCATACTCTTTGGCTCCTTAATCACAATTTGTAATATTATTGGTGAACTATATACCTTTTTAAGGAAAACTTACACTTCACTGATAATAATTCTGACCAAAGTCACTATATACTTACATTAAAAGATGCACATTTAAAGGAATTTCAGAGAGTCAGTGATGCAGCTTAGCCTACTGGCACATTACACCGTAAAGTAGCTTAGGATATGAATCAGACAGAATAGCTAAACTTCCAAAAGTGTAAAGCATGGGATGCATAATCTTCTGGGAAATAAGAAAAAAACAGAGTTGGGCATATAAGAACTGAAGTTTGCATGAATCTCTCTTCAATTTCCTTGTTAACTCATCTCTATACATATTCTACTTGTCCTCTCCCCTCAAAGCAAAAAAGAATAATTCTCAGATAAGAGAATGAAATCTAATTTTTCCAGTGACCCATCATGTAAGTACCATTAATAATATGACTTTTTTTTTCAGTTGTCAAATAATATAATGAACAGCTTCTTACATTAAATTCTCAAGAGTGATCTCAAGATTTAACCAAATTACATTGAGAATATGTCCAAATTTTTTTCCTTGTATAGATGCTGCTTTTTGAAATCAAGAGCTCTGACCAATAGGTTAAAACCTCTGCAATTAACATAAAATAGAAGAAGGCCTTCCTAGAACATATCAGGACAGCGTTTCTTTTCAGGGAGGGGATTTATCAGAGGCATTCATCTTCATGTTCAGAACGGCTGGACTAAGGAATGGACATTCAATGCCCCAACTGTTCTAGGAACGTAGAAGCCTCACTTTCCTCCCTCCCTCAGTCACCATCATGCTCTGCCCCACCAATCCAAGGCAATGCAGTGAAATAGCAACATTCTAGGATGACAGCAGTAATCTCCTAAGGCTCACGAAGAGCACCTTAATTCCGGGAACCACGTATGTTGTAATCAAGTGAAACACAGCTTCGAAAAAGCCTGAGAATGATCACTCAGAAACAAATCTTAGGTACCTTCCCTGCAGTAAGTCTACAAACCCAGCCAAATTCTCTTTTTTCACGTCCACAGATCATATTGATTTCAACCTTAAAAAGACACCATATGCAGGCTATGTGGGACCCTGGAAGACAAGGAAAAGTCAGCAACTCCCGAGAATCAGCCATGCTGGGACTGGGAGGAGCCAATCAAGGATCCAACTAGCCAGCCTTTCTGGTAAGCCATGCAGAATGTGCGGAACCCAGGAAGACAAGGAAAAGCCAGAAACTCACGAGAATCAGCCATGCTGAGACTGGGAGGAGCCAATCAAAGATCCAACTAGCCAGCCTTTCTGGTAAGCTGCACAGACCATGTGGGACCCAGGAAGAGAAAAAGTCAGGGCCTCCTGTAAGCCTACTGGCATGCAGGCTGAAAATCACCAAACCCCCTCACCCCATAAGCTACCAGCTGGTTTGGAGGTCAGCCTGAGCTGATAGCAATTGAGGTACAGAAAACACCTGAAGGATTGTATTGTTAGGTTGAATTTACAGGCAAATGGGGTTGACACTCTGAGCATGTATAGGAAGGATAACAGTATGCAATTGGGTAAATATGGGGTTTTTTCTGTCTTGTTTTTAAAGTCTGATAATGTTCTCACTGTTTTGTTTTGTTTTATTCTTATTTTTTTTCTTTTGCTTTACTCAATATTCTGTTTCATTTTGGTCTGATTTTGCTATAACTGATGGAATGGAAAACTACTGTGAAGATAACAAGATATACTATACTAGCCATTGTTGTTTTCCTAGTACCCTGCTTTGATATTCTGTACCAATTTCACTGCTGTGTTTTGATTGGGTTTATTCTGTTTTGTTTTATTGGGTTTTACTATCTTTAAAATTAAAAAAAAAAGACACCATATCTGTGTCTAAGTAACCACATGACCTTGGACAAGTCACAGCATTTCTTTGGGTCTTCATTTCTACCTGTGCAATGAGGAGATACTGGATTATTAGACTAGACAGATGACGACCTTAGACTTCTGTCTCTCAAACATACTATGATTCTAAAGATAAACTGATTATTTATTTTTATTGACCCATGAGTTGTTATGTAGTAATATAATCCAAAGGCACAAAGACTTTTAATTTCTAGCAAAACATGTTTACACACCCCAAAGTGTCCCCAAAATATCAGTGTTCATATTCCCAGAGGGAGATAGGTTTCAATCAAGACTTTGCATTTTTTGTTGAAAAATGAGTGAGATTCTTTAAAAATAAAGTAATATATTTGGCAAAGGTAGTGACTTGTAGGGATAGGTTAAAAAGATTTTGGAGCAGAAGTTCTGAAAGCAAGCTTGTAATTGTCCATGGTTACCACCAATCAGCAAGATACCTATGTTTACAACATGGTGCTTACCACAGACATCCATCCGACCTGTTGGAAGGAGATGCATACAGTTGTTATCCTGAGGATCAGATCAAGGATAGTGATAAGTAATATTGACTTGGGTCAGTGTCATCAGTTCTAACTAAAACATAAGCACTGGGTCAATTTAACAAGCACATTGACTAACCCAGCACAATGTCTGCACAGAGGGACTCGATTCTATTGAGAGAAGCTAGAGATTTTTTCTGAAGCTTTGCTGAGCTTTACAAGAGATGGTTTGTGGGCATAGGAGTGATTCAGCTTTGCTGAATGTACGAGTTCATGTTATAATGAATACAGGACTTTTTTCCTTTAACATTCCAGAGGTTACTTCCTTAATTCTGGAAAAATTAGAGGGTTCATTGAGTTAATATCAAGAATTATGAAAGTACTTTAACCCAGAGAAGAGGCCATAGATATGCCCACTGCTATTGCGTAGTCTAGACTACATCTGCAGTGGTCCCTAGTGTGCTTTTTAGCATTCCTTTTAATTTGCCTCTAGTTGTAATGAGATAGCCACAGTTTATAATACAGTAAATGTACTATTAAATGCAGATGATATGCTATTCCGGGAGTATAATTCAAAACTTCAGGTTGATGTTACATAATGCCATGACTGCCTTGAACACAGGTTTGTTTGAGGAAATAAAATCCATAGCTAAATGTTCTCTTATAGAGGTTCATGCTATTCACTGGTATAGATTGGAAAATTTAGCATTTAGAGCACCTTTTATTCATTGGTTTATTTAATAAATATTTGCTGAAAGCCTACTGTGTGTTCTGCTCTTTACTAAGTCCTGGTGTATGTAATAATGTATGACTATGAGAATCTTATATTCTAAAGGTTAGAGAGACAGTAAATGGATATAAATAAACTTCTGTAGAGGATGTGTATCAGCCTGTGCTTATTAGAGGAACAGATTTAATACAAGATATACAAATATATAAGAATTTATAAGATTGGCTTACAATGGTTGCCCGCAGAGTCAGGAGTGGAAGAGTGCAAAAGGTCTGTCTGTTTACTGGAGAACCAGAGGACCCACTTGAAGGCCTGGAGTTCACTGTAGCATCCCTTACCCACAAGTCTGTATCAAGAGGCCAAAGAATCTCTAATAGAATGCTGAAGAGTGTGCACTAGAAGCCAGGAGATGAGATGATAACCAAGGTGAAGCCAAAGACTGGAGCTCCTCTGAAGAAACTGAACTGATCCTTCCTTTTTTGTTTCCCTTTTATACCATTCTGGGGACAATCCTGCTTACGGTGGGTCTTCCACAGCTAGAACTATGCTTAATCATTGTTATTCAGCATTTCTTAACTCCAGTTGACACCATCAATCAACAATCACAGGAAGCAAGCAAGGAGATGTGGTAGAAATAATGGGGAAAAAGCAGCATTTCTGGAAATTCAAGTTCCTCATTAGAGTGGCTGGGGTCCATGAGGTCAATGATGCCAATCAATATAAATTAGCAGAAGGAGGAAATGATCTAAAGAAATTAGTGCAAGGTTGTTAGCTCCCTTATCTGAATCATCAAGGACCTAATACCGGTAGATGCTAGTCCTGGTTATCACCAGGCCTGGGGTCAGGCCTGGGATAGTCAACTGTACTGGAGAGGCAGCATGATAGCTACAGTTGTGGTTCAAAAAATTTAGATTCAATTATTGACTTTGCCAATTATTAACTGTGTGATTTTAGGCAAGTCATCTGCTCTGATTTTAGTTATTTCTATCAAGGTGTTAATGAGCAGCAAATAAATATGAAATTACGCACAAATGTTAATTGTGCTATTATTAGGACAACTCTAGGAAGTTCACATCCTCTCTAACACCCTCAAGATGCCTGTTAAGAAGACATTACCTTGATCTCTTCCTTCTGGCTTTCTAAGTAAAATGCCCTGACTGTAAATTTTGCTTTCTGGTAAACTACGACCTCTGACATATACTGTATATAAACTTCAGTCTGCCAGCAAGAGAAGGATCTTAAATGCTCTGCACTTTAGAAGTTGGAAATATGTTTATTAGTTGGTTTGAGGTCTCAGTAGTGACTTCCTTTCAGTGTTCAAGTTACATAAGGAAATAATCAGTAAATAGAAAGATTGCCTCATTATGCAAAGTAAAATACAATCTGCCATGGAAAGGAGAATCATGTGGAGAAGCTTGCTGAACAGATTCTGCTTCCAATTAAGCTCCGATTACAGAGCTGTTCTTTAGTTGAAAATCCATTCCCGAGAATGGCTTAGATTTCAAGGGACATGGTCAACATGATAATAATAATGATATCATGCTGTTTCTTCAATTTCTTTTCCTAAAGAGCACAAAACACCACCGCCACATTTTCTTGGCTTAATTTTGAGGATAAGGGGAAGAGATTCTTTCACTAAACTTCTAGATAGAAACAGTTGGGGGGAATCCTAAAGGGTTTACCGGGGGAGCCAGATTAAAAAATTAAGCCAGGTTACAGGTGTTTTTTCACCAGTTTTACTGGTGGGCATCAATGAGTACCGATAAGACTTATAAATAACAGAAAAGCTGGCTTGGCTTCTTAGACAACAAAGATGTCAGTGGATAAAGAGTGCTGAAATAAGCATTGAGCACGTACAAAAATTAGCTAAATTCTGGGCCATCTAAGAGCTATCTCATAAATATTATCATTGTGCCTTGGCACCTAAAAGAAGACAAAAGATATACAGTGTATTATAAATTTGAAAGCAACTATGAAAAAAATGTTGCCTACCTTGAAATAAAAACTTTAAAAAAGAAAATCTGAGAATATACCTCGGTGAGAAGACCCTGGGTCCATCCATTGTCTATTACCACACAACAAAAAAATATTGCCAATTAAATTTTGACACATCACTCTTTTTACATTGATTATAAGATATATATTGACTTTAACAAAGTTAAAATGTGAGAAAGCAATGTGTTTAGTATCATTGAGTTACAGCGTATTGACTGATCGATTTGTTGTGTTTAACACATCCTTAAAAAGGCACATGGGAGGCAGGGAAAGCTCAGGAAAATGTGTAACTAATTAGATAACAAAGTTTACCTGTCTGCTGTACCAGGAAAAACAAGTACTCTTCAGAAAAAACAGAAGTTTGAGGGAGGATAAAAAAAGAAGCCTGCAAAATAATATGTGGTGTATGTAAGGAATGCAACACAGACTGTCTCACTGAATCCTGGAAAGTCAGAATTAGTGGAAGTTCTCCTAAGCTTAGAGGAAGAATTTTCAGCACAAGCAAAAGGATGTGTTATTTCACCCAGCAGGGAGTCCACATAAGGAACTCATTATTTCAGGAGCTAGCACAGACTGAAAAAGAAAATTTGGTACAAAAAGGATCTTAGATAAATTCATGGATGATAGAACCATAATGGAGTCCATCCTCTTTACACTTAAATACTCTTATTAAGTCATCATGTCAGCTTTTTCCCTCTGTGCTAAATAATAGTGCTTCCTCTAGCTTTCCCTAAAAGTCCCCATTTTCCAATCCTTCAATTTCATCTGTCCTTTAAAAAATAAGTAGTTCCTGTTTTTCTCTTTTTAATGAGCCTTGAAAATATTATCATGGAAAATTCCTATATAACCAAATTCCAAGTCACTATCAGAGTTTAAAGCTCATTGAGGGCATCGACGTCATGTTTTCTTGGAAATACTATAGCATCCAGCATAGTACCTGTGAAGATGATGAATGAATGACTGAATGTGTTAAACTTCAGCTATCTGGAACTCTTACTGGGTCCTGAGTTGTCTAGTTAACCCTGTGCTGTATGTGAGTTTTTTATTGTGTGTTTGATGGCATAGTCTGAGGAGGGGATGGCAAGATAAATGTTGGTTTGAACAGGGATTTGGGTCTGTTGCTAAAACCCCTGAATCCCTGAGTTAAATTATAACTCCTGTCACTATGGATTGTAAGGGATCCTTGGGGACATAGGTGATTAACCTGAGTCTAGTAATGGTCAAGTACCTGTTCTTGCCACAAAACTCAGGATAAAAGAACAGATTAGAAAGATAGGTAGAAAGGTTAAGCAGGCAAGCCAAGCTTTTGGGGTGTGTGTGCATGTTGGTTTGGGAAGGGGTAAGAGAGATGCTTCTTCTCTCTAGAAAAAGTTCCTTAAGAAAGTGATTTTTTGCATGATATTATGCTTCATATCCGAGGGTTCAGGAGACAGCCTCCCAGATACGGGGCAACTCAGTTGTCTCCACAGCCAGTAGTCTTGATTTAGAAAGAATAAGAAACTGTTCAAGGTGATGAACTGCATATTCCACAGAGTGAGAGCGAAATGAGCAGATTAGGAGTTGTCTAAGGTGTCAAAGGGTTAATAGTGCTCAGAGAAAATAGACCCAGAAGATGTGCTTTGCTTCCCCTTGCAGTAGTGAGAATTCCTGCTCTTGTTCCTGGGCAAAAAACACTGATGAAAGATCTCTCAGTTATAAAGGTAATCACTAACTATAAGTCATCTTTGGTGACCTATACAAAAGTCACCCAACAAACCTGACTCTATAGCAGCAAAGACCAGAAGGGTTCTTAGTGATGTCATTTAGGAAACATATAAGAAAACAAGAACAGTTAATGTGAACTCAAGGATCATGTGCTTCCTTACTCAGCAGTATAGATTCTTGCTGATGGGGAAACACTAAGGCAAAAAAATTCTCTCTATATACATACATATACATGTATATGTGTCTATTTATTTCTCCATAGCAGTTTTGAAACACCCTTTTGAGACAAGTTTTACAACCTCACTTTGACAACAAAAGCTCCTTTATGAACGTTTGTCTTTTCCCCAATGACCTGAGTTAGCACTCATCATTGCGTTCTTTATATACTGTATTTATGGAAATGACACAATGTGAGACTAAACTTCTTTATGGCTGGTAATCTGTATCTTGTTACACAGGATTTATGAGACAAGAGGGGCACTGGCCTTGAGTCTGATATGGACATTTTATACATTTTCCCTTCTTCCTTGTTAAGGAGTTGAAGATTCATCTTACCTTGCATTGTTTATTTATTTTCCTTTCCTTCTGCAATATTTGTTATGTATTAAATATAGATGGATACTGTTTAAGTGCATTTTGTGATATGTGTATCTGTGTGTGTGTGTGTGTGTCCCTATGTCCCTATGTCTCTATGAAGGTCTGAATGTCTATATGTCAGTGTGATTGGGACTACTTGGAACCACACAAGGGAAAAATTCTAGTCCCAGACCAAAAACAAAATTTCCATTGCTTCTAAACACTCATTCCATCTGCTGTGTGCCTGAAAGATTTGTGTTCTTCAGGAAACACCTCCGCTGTTTGCACATGCCACATTTGTGTTTCTTGAGCCTTCCCACTCAGTAACTACCATTTATTTTCACAGAAATTTTGCCTCCACTATTCTTCATTGAGCATTCTTGTTTCTAAAGCATCTTTATTTTTCAAAGGGCAATGACAGACTACTTAGTGTCCTGGAGCTTCTGGACAAGGGCTTGGTCTTCTGCTAGGATCGGAAGTGACTGAGGCTCAGTGTAGTGAACCAAAGCCTGAAACTATTTAAGATGTACAGTTTTGTGGAACTTTCACATTTAGTTTAGAGACTGGTGGAAGAGACAGAGGATGCAGAGACCTGTTGGGATCCAAGCTCTGTCTACTTACTCTGACCATTTTTGTAGGGACAAAAGCAAACTTTCCACTCTGTGCAAAGGACTGAGTGACTTTTACAGAGAGCTTACCTATCTGTCTCTACAGGAATACAACATGATATTCTCAGCTTCCAGTTTCTACATCAATATATTGTCACCTTCCTATAAAAGTTGAAGAAACTAAAATGCAGAGAATTTAAATGGCTGGCCCTGGAGCAATCCTGAAGAACAGTGGTAGAGTGTGGGTTAAGTCTCAATCAATTATAACATATGAAGTGATGCCTAAGGATATGACATTCAGAGGCCAATACCCTCAGAGATCAGAGCTGCCTGCTACTAACCTGGGAATTGGAGAGGTCTTGGAGCCTCAGTGACCTAGTAAATAGTGTCAATAATGAAAGTAGTTTCTTCCTCCTGGAGACTGATAAAACGATTGAATGTGATAATTAATGTTGACCTCTAAGCAGAGTTTCTGGTACACAGCAAAGTTATAATATTGAATTGATATTTTATTCTTACTTCTCATTGTTATTTTCAAAGAAAACCTTTGAAAGTTTCACACTGTCCCAGGTACCACAAGGTTCATTTTGATAAAGTATATTGAGTTTACAGATTACCCAGAAGGAAATGAAAGGTAATTTTTCTATGATAAATAAGCTTAATATGAGGTTCTTATGAGCTAAAACTTTTTAATAAAAAGTAAATGGAAAAATCACCAAATCAATTATTACCTAGAGCAATAAAAAATTAAAGAAATATCTTTAATTATATTTGTAAGTTTCTAAATTTTAAAGGTTATTGGGGTCTAGCCTTCCTTGCATACCCTTACAAAATTAACTAACCACAGTATTATTCTGCATTCCAGAAGTGACAATCCAAGACTTTCCCTCTGCTTTTATAAAGTTTTCTTCCTCTGATCTACTCAATGCAACATTTTAAGCTTAACACCACCATTAACCTTGACATCACCATTTTCAGGGAAAGTCTAAGGCAGTTTCTAGGAAAACAAAAACCAAATGAATCATCCTCTATCTTTAAATGATACATCAGTTAAGTTTTGTTACATAAACAAATGCCCTAAAATTTAAGAGATTTGAAAACAGAGCTGTGTATTTATTTAACCCATGATTCTGCTAAATTGTTATTTTAGTGTAAGCTGGGATGGGCTCAGTTTATCTCAACCATGACCGACACATCATATATCTCTTTTTTTTATGCGGCACTGGGGATTGAACTCATGACCTCCCGCTTGCCAAGCAGGCACTTAGGCCACTGAGCTAGGTCCCCGGTCCAACACATCATACTTAAATGGGTGATCTATTAACATGTCTCAACTCTCCCAGTTCCTGACAGAGCCAAATTAAAAGTTCATTTATTATTTTTTGAATGAATGACTGGGTGAAGTTTTCCATACTTTGCTTTTTTTCAACATCGTGTGGCTGAGGGATCTCTCTTGCAGAACTAGAAAGTATTACATTTATTTGCCTAGCAAATTCTCAGCACTCCTTATCTCTGAAGTTGATCCAGTACATTCTATCCCCCAGTCAGACACACACATTCAGATCTGCCCTCCCTAAATTCTGTACAATTAAATCACACATCTTCTCCCAAACTGTCCTTTCCCTTCTTTAAAAATTACTGCTCTCTCAGTGCCTTGAGAAAAAGAGACTCTACTCTTTCAATGGGAGAAATTACAAAGCTACATTTCAAGGGCATGGATTTTGTGGGGGTGGTGTTTTTGAATGATCAATCACAAGCCATAAAATGTACCACACCATCCTGATCACTAGATAGAGTAGAAATGCTGCTGTTGAAGAGAGAGGGGCACCTTTTTTTCCCTAATACTCTTCTTTCTATTAAAAAATGCTCCTGGATGTCAGTAATTCTCAACCTAAAATAGACACCTGATCCTCAGTCAAACAGTCTTTAAGTTCTTTAGAATGCATTCATCACAGACTGGAGAAGTGACAGACATGTTCCTAAGAGGAAATCCCAAGACCAAAATATCATCTGTCTCTTTCGACAGATGACGCCATGTGTGTTGGGAGGGGGAACATAACCTAGAGAAGATGACCCAATGAAGAAGGCTGCTGGCGGTCAGCACTCACTGTCCTGGAAGAAAGCATGTAGGGAAACTGGGGTCTTGAAAGAATGTGAGAAATTGGAGATCCTTATTTTGTGAAAATTTGCTTTAAATGAGCTCCATTAGAGTAAATAATGAACTGAACATGACTGGTGGTGGGACTGGCATCTATTTAACTGAATAGAACTAGAAGTAATGCCAGCTTCCCCTACCAGAACCTTAAAGTAACTGGACCATTAGCAGACATCTATAATCCCAGTGGGGGTGGGCGAAAAAAGGTTAAATAGAAGTGGGTGGAGAGGGACCAAACTCAAATTATCTGTGCTTTTCAGGTTCTGAGAGGCATTCACACTCCTATCTATATTTCCCAGATTGGGACACAGAGCTCTGTGCTTTCAACTTCTGCAAAGTTCATTAACTCCCACGGCCAGGCCAGTACCATAGTTCATGCTCTGTTTCTGTTGCTCAGACTCTGCCTGGGCCTCTTGCTTCCAAGTCTAACTGCTTCCTATGAGTTCTGCCCTCTTTCTAAAATACAACTCCAGCCATGTTATTGTCACCCTGCTTTCTTATGGGTTTCACATAGCTCTCTGAATCAAATTCAGATAGTCTGGCTATGTTGTTCCTTATGTCTTTGTCCTCCCTACCTCTGCACGTCTCTCTGCCTCCCATCCCACCCCCGACACACACCTTTGAAACAGTTATTGCAAGCTACTCGTGGTTCCTTAAAATGCTGCTTTAGATTCCCAAGTCCTTGCACATATTGTTCCTTCTTCCAGGAAAATGCTCTCCCTCCCCCACGTCATCTAAGACTTACTCATCCTTCTAAATTCAGCTCAAGCATCACCTCTTCCAAGAAACCTTTCTCAAGCTTTCTAATCCAATATAAAATGCTCCTCCTCTGTGGTCTTCTTGTAGCCTTGCTATCTCTCTTACAGTTTTGTCACATTGTGCTGAAATGAGTGCTCTGTTAGCCTGGCTCTCTACCACTCTGTAAGACTGTGTTTTATCCAACTCTCCCAGTGTTGAGCACAAAATGAAAGCTGGCTAAGTGCCTTTTAATGAATGAACAGTGGATGAGTGCATACATGAAGTTATCTGCTCTTGTTTCTTTCTTGACACTGTGATTCAATGCACGCAGGGAGCTACAAAGCAATTTATTGCCTGCAGAAGTTTCTCACTAGTCTCTCTATTCCTTAGATTGATCCAGAACATTCAGCTTCCCAGTTAGATGCAGTATGGCCAGACCTGCCCTTGACAAGTAGATCATGTATTTTCTCCCAAATTACCCCTTACTTCTTTCCCTTTAAAACTCTGACTTTCAATGCTTTAAGTGAGACAAAATTGACACATAATATCATTTACAACCGTGTGGAAACAGCTGAAAATGATAATTCCTTATAATTTTATAATAGTTGAAAGTTTTAGAAACTTTAACATTCATTGCTATCTTTCTAACAGCCACTATGAGGCAGGCCACAGAGGCATTCTCTTCTCGTTAGGTTTTGCAAATTTGCCAGAATCACATAAGCAATAAATAGTGGAACATCAATTCAGATTCCTTTTTTTCATTTTTTCCATTTCATTTTTCAAAAGTTTATGATTTGATGGAAAAGATAAACCTTAAACCTAAAAGCAAAGCTTTACTCGTTGTGGATATGGAATATAGACAAAAGGATCCTCTAAATCCACCATGGATTTGGTATGTCTCTCCCACACACAAACAGCTGACTAGAGCTGGTTAGAGACAACATAGGAACAGACTCTAGGTTCTTTCGTTTCATAGCTAGTCACGGTTATTCTATAAGCAATGTCTATGGAACACAGAAGGTTGAAAATTCTTTGCAGATGTTGATAAATATCTTGACTGATACACTAAGGATATCAGTATGCTCATGAAAAACAGCTTCTGCTTACAGAGAGACTACTCTCAGCACCTGCCTCCAAGTGCGTGACACAGTGGCCTTGCCTGGTAGATCTGCCAGTGGGCCGCACTGCCCCTTAGGGCAACTATGTGTGCAACCTTACCTAGGATATACAGTAACCATGTGTGTGGTTGAGGAAGGACAGTAGAAACAGTCAGGGGCAACTGAAAGCCTCTAAGAAAATGCAATCCAAGAAGCTCTAGACTGTAACCATTTGCCCTGTGCCAAAAGTATACGACAATATAGATTATCACGTCTCTTGAAAGCTTATGAGCTCCTTGAGAGTGGGCAATGTGGTGGAGCCTCAGGCACCCACACCACAACCTTACCACCATTCTTTACCACCTCAGTCATTATCTGAAGCTGAATTCAGTATCTCTAGTCATTGGCTTATTCCTTGCCTTGCTCACTCCTTCCTGCATTTATTCTTTTCATTCTGAAAAGGAATTTAAACCATTTCTATGAATTATTTTTCTAAAAATTGAAATGAGATGATCTTCTAATTCTGGGATTTGATACCATTATAGATTAGTATTACATCCCTGAATGAAAAGGCGGAGCTTTCTCTAATGGATCCTGTGTTAAATTGTTCATGTATTTGCTTGCTTAAAATTTCTCTAGATTCTGTTGTAGATTACATTCTCAGGAAAGCAGACCTTGAGATGGAGTTTAGTATGCAGAATGGTTATGAAGAAGTGACTTTGAATAACACCAGTGAGGGAAGCCAGTGAGGTTGTGTAAAGGGCAAATTGAGCGAGTGGCTCAATTACAGTGGCCTGAACAGCCTCAGCCTACCCCACAGTGAGGTTATGCTGCTGTGATGACCCATCAGAGTTGTTTTAACCTGTGCTCAAGCAGCTCAGCCTCCAGGTCATTTCTGTTATCAATCATTAGAGGCCGAACTCCTCCAGAAGAGCACTGCCATAGGCAGGGTGGCTTTCTGCAGTTTGGACAATCTCTGAAGAGACCAGTACATGAAGGCTATCTGCTCACGTCTTTCATGACCACGCATGAGACAATTCACTCATTAAAGGAAATCTGGAGAGCAAAGATCCTCATTCAGTTTAAAACTACCTGGCATCATTTGGGTCAACTTTTGCACGTATCTTCGTGAAACAACTTTTCAAGTTCAGTGGGCTTCTGTTTCTCTGGAAAATGTAAAAGGGAAGTTTAATGGCAGGCCCGGGATGAGAGCGAGGTAAGTAAGACAAGGCATAAAATTTAAGGAGGTACTTATATAAGTACTTCCCTAAAATGTATATACTTGGTGCACATTCTCTACAGTTGTTATGGCTTTGGAAGTTATAATTCACAGGTCATGAAATCAGACTTAAAGTGTACACGTTGGCGTGTGCATGTATATGTGTGTGTGTGTGCATGCGCACGTGTGTGTGTCAGGACAATTAAGTAATTCTAAGTTTAGCTTTTTAAGGAACTTTCCAAAAGCAACTACATCATTTTACATTCTTCAATACAAGGTATAAGCATTCCAGTTCTTCTGTATCCTTATCCAACCTTGCTGTTGTCCATCATCATCATCATCATCATCGATATCTCATTATGGTTTTGATTTGGTATTTCTCTAATGACTAAATAGGTTGAGCATCATTTCATATGTTTACTGACCATTCCTTTGTCTTCGGGGAAATTTCTATTCAAATTCTTTGCTATTTTTAAATTATATTACTTGCCTTTTTAACTGGTGAATCATAAAAGTTCTATATATTTTTCTGTACACTAGATCCTTATCGGTTTATGATTTACAATATTTTTCTCATTCTATGGGTTGTCTTTTCACTTTGTTAGTAGTGTCCTTTCAAAGTTTTTAATTTTGGTGAACTCAAATTTACTTACTGCCTTTTGTCTTTTGGAGCTTTTATTCTAGTGTCATACCTAAGAAACCACTGTTAATTCCAAAGTCTTGAAATTTTACACCCATATTTCCTTTTAAGATTTTTAAAGTTTTAATTCATGCACTGAATTATTTCTTCCACTTTGAGGTAATTTTTGTATTAAGATAATACTGGCTTTATAGAGTAAGCTAGGAAATGTCCCTTCCTCTTTTATTTATTTTTTTGAAGAGGTTGTGAAGGTTTGATGTTAATTCTTCTTTAAACATCTGTTAGGATTCACCGGTAAAGCCATGTTAGCCTGAGCTTTTATGTAGACATTTACAAAACCAATTCATATTTTCTCTTTCTTTTTTTATTAGTACATGTTTTCAGGACATGATGTTTACGTTCATCTTACGGAGAAGATACATGTACTTCACATATCATGATTCTTTTTATTCCCCTTCCTCAGTTTGCATCTATCTAAAACCTTACCCATTTCATCAGGTTACATACAGCTTACTTTTAGTCCATTTTTACTTCCAGAGAGTGAATGGTGACTCTTATATAGTTCTTAATTTGGTGTATCGTCTCCCTTCTTCATTTGATGAGGCTAATGAAAGAATTGTCTATTTTATCTTTTGAAGAACAGACTTTCTATTTTCTCTTTTGTATTTTGTTTCATTTTTCTGCTCTTTTTTGTTATTTCATAGTCTAATATCTTTGTTTTTCACTCCCTGGGTGCACATAGATCGCTGTACATAGGTATACATAATAAATGTATGTATATGTATACAATGTGGATAGTGTTAATTTCCTACTGTATGTATACATACGTATACCAAGTGGATAGTGTTAATTTCCTACTGTTTTTTTTATTCCTGTATCATTTCTATCCTTTTTCTGTTGTGTTTTTTAAAATAAAAAAAGTTTAAAAAATCTTTTTTAATATAGGCCTTTAGAATTAAAAATTTCCTTCTAACCTCTGTTTTGGATGCATGTCAAAGTGTTGGTATGTGGTGTTTTTGTCTTTTCTTGTTTTCTTTGGTTCACTGGTTAAGAGTATGTTGTTTAATTTCTACCTATTTGAGAATTTCCCCGTTTTACTTCTGTTACTGGTTTTTAAATTTCATTCTACTGTAGTTGAAGACATGCTTTGTTTTATTTCCATCTTTTTTAAATTCATTGAGGCTTGTTTTGTGTTCTAACATATGCTCTTTCCTGGAGAATGCTCAGGTGCACTTAGGAAGAATGTAAATTTTACTATTGTTGAATGGAATGTAAATGTTGTTTAGGTCTGGTTGGAATATGGGCTTATTGAAATCTTCTGCTCCCTTGTTGAGCTTGCACTTAATTATTTTAATCATTATTAAAAGTTAGGTATTAAAGCCTCCAGTTATTATTGTTGAATGGTCTATTTCTATCTTCAGTTTTTTTCAGTTGTTGCTTCATGTATTTTGGCATTCTGTTGCTAGGTTCATAGATGTTTATAATAGCTGTTAGGCTCATGCATTTTTATAACTGTTTTGTTCTCCTGATGGATTATATATGTTCTATTGCTAAGAAGGCATTGACTTCCAGGGTCATGCAAGTGTGCAGCTGGCATTTGCATGACTTTGAGAGTGAATGTTTCCCTAAATGTTACACCTCAGGCACCTTGCCACCTCATTTCAGTCCTGGCTCTGGTTATTGCAGTAACTAAAATTGATCTGACAACCACAACTAATACTACTCATTTCTCCACCCATTGTAGATTCCTTTCTTGTCAAGTAGTTTCTCTGCTGTTCCCAGCAGCTTACTTGAAGTGACATAGATTCTCATCCCTGAGTGGTTTGAATTCCTTACCACATGACCATCTCATTCTAAGTTTTCTACATTTGTCCATTTACTATCACACCTAGCAACACAGAACTAAGAAGAGCTCTAATAGGTCACCTGAATGCCAAATAGTAATAGTAACTTTTCTCTTGGATAAGAGTCAATTGTGCCTGCTGTGGTCATGCTTCTGTTTGCCTGTTGCTAGCTGGATACAAAGAACTTGAAGTCCCCAGATGATAGCCACAATTTACAGTTCAATGGAACTTTTGCTGTATCATTTTTTGAAAGTATTTTCCACTGTAGAACAAAGATCTCTAAACCTGCAGAACCCAGAAGCACAAAATCAAATGAGTCATTGGGAACAATGATAAATGGGGAACTCCTGGTTCTACCTCTTTATTTTCAGACTCATATGTTCTTACTAATAGGGTCAGAACACCATATGAGGGTCTTGATCACTGTATAATGGGTACCCTGCTCTTTTGAGAGAAGATGTTATGTAAGCTTTTATGCCAATGGACCAAACATTTTTGAAACCTCTAACGGTGATGCTGGCTGAAGTCCTGCAAACAGGAGTTTCTTCCACGATAGAATAAGCAAAATACAGTCATCTTTACATCAAGTGTCCAGCTGGTCTTCCCAAGGGATAGAGCCATTCTGGGGTCTACACATTAGTTTTCCTTGTGTGCACTTTAGATATTCAGTGGTAGCAGTATCTAGATCAGTTTTGACAAGTAGGACATAATATTTCAGGCCCATACATGGCCTCCATCTCTGCCACCATGATCTTTTCATTGTGTGACCATAGGACTATCATAACTAATAGTAAAAACTGGCGGACACTGAGAGCCCAAGTTACCTTTGGCTACTTAGCTATTAAGAGTTTGTTCCATAATGAGTGCTCAAAGACTTTGATGTTTATTCGTGTATTTCAACCAAACATTGTTTTGGTTTCTATTTTCAGATACTTTCTCTTTCAGATACCTAATCAGTCATCCATGTCATTCTTCTGCCCAGGAATCCACATAACTTCTAACCTTGAACAAACACCATGTGTATTTCTGTATCAGACTGAGCTCCGTCACTAGAGAAGATTTTTCTTACCATAGTCTTTCAAGTCTAACCCTAAATGACCATGCACTGCACTGTTAATTGTTTTCGGCATATACCCACATAAAGAGCTAACTCATCCTTAAACCAAGATTAAGTATTTTCCTCTTCCATTAATTAATTATGAGGAAATATCCTAAGCTACATGTATGAACTGAGAGACAGCTCCAGTACAACAGTGGTGTCAGGGGATTTGACTGCTTTTATGTGCTGCTTACATGTGCCTTTTGTCCTTCTTTTACTTGGTCACAGACTTTCAATGTATACCTTTATTTTATAATTAATTTTTGTTTGGGCCACTGGATTTACATTTTTCTAGGTCTAACTAAGTCAAGATAGTGATGGGAAATTTTACAGGTATGATCACTTTGTCTCTATTCTAGCTCTACTAGAACTCAATAGCATGTTAGGTGTTGTTTTTTGAAAGAAATATAATTCTTCACCATATATAGCATAACCTTGCTGCAAAACCCCATCATATCTCCTTCTGGAGCTTGCCATAAACTCCAGGCCATATGAAGAGGCTCTTATCTATACTCATCACTTACACCTACAATACCATAAGATCTAATGTATCACATGACCTAAGTAGCATGCTGCTTACCTCATAACCTAGAGCTGCTAAAAAACTCCTTTCTGCTCTAAGCCCTATGAACAAGTCCTAGCCTTTTATATCATCTGACATATAGGATGAAGCAGTATTCCCAGGAGTGAAATAATCTGTTTCCTGGGTCTGAAACCTGTAGGCCTTGTTCTTTCTTCAGTGTGTGGAAGAAACTAGATGCAATACTTTGCATTTATTTTGAGGGACTTTCCTAGAACGCCATGTGACTCTTACAAGTTTTACTAATGTTACAGGCTTCCAGATATCTATAGAATTTATACCTACCCTCTTGAGAGCATGCACCTGACCAAGGCCTCAAACATGCCAGTCACTTTTCATTTACCTATCTTTATTAGCATAGTATGTTGATTTAGTATATCAATGTGTTTTTCTTTGGCATATCCAAATCTCTTTGGGCTATTTTATGATATAAATAGAAGAATTAACAGAACCCTAGGTTAGGAAATGCAAATATATATTGCTGTCCAATCCATGGGAATGCAAACTGTTTCTATTCCTCTTTTCCATTTGCCAAATCAGTGGCCACATTCCATATATATAAGGCCAATCTAACCTTTAGCAAGAAATGCCTCACCTGACAAAGTAGATACAATAAGAATTACTACAACTTTGTTGAATGTGTATAAGATATCTGGTTTTTCTATAAGCAAGTAGATATAAAGATGGGAACTGACCATGTCAGTCCCCAATACCTTTAGATCTATATCAGTAGCACTAACTTTTGTTCTTCTAAATTCTGAAATGCAGTATTATTTAATATTATTATTTAATACTTAATATTTTGTCCAAGGATAGAAAGTTTAGGCATTTGCATTTGATTTTTTGCAATTATGACAAATATATTTTGTCTTTTATACCAAAGACCAAAATGTGGACAGTGAATCATCTATCAAGTATTTCTAACTTACTTATGCTTTTAGGGACTGGGAAAGTCAACCTAGGGTGAGCACAAAACACAGTGAACCTACAAGCTGAAGTATGTCACAGTGAATAATTTACTTGAGTCTCATGGAGCTCTGTCATGACAGAGAGAACGCCAGAACATATCATGTTTTGGGTATCAATTGTAAATACACCACTGTGCCCAATAGCTCTTGAAATAGCTGAATGTCCCTGTTTCACAGTGTCACTGAGTAGG
The DNA here is from genome assembly GCA_004365215.1 of Cuniculus paca. Classification (NCBI taxonomy): domain Eukaryota; kingdom Metazoa; phylum Chordata; class Mammalia; order Rodentia; family Cuniculidae; genus Cuniculus; species Cuniculus paca. The sequence continues at coordinate 78,004 of RJWT010000015.1, forward strand.
TTGGTATATATCCCTTTGGGTAAAGACCTGAGGAATCATTACTGTGGATCTTTGCAAGGGTATAGAATCTTTATTCTCAGAAAATCTATCTCTTCATCAGCTGGTGGGGTTGAGGATCAGAAATGATCACAACACCAGAAAATTCACAAAGGAAAATAATTTTTATTGGCTTGACTTCTCCAGCCTCCTGATGATCTACCCTTGCTAACTTATTTCTTATGATGCAGGTTGAGTGATACCTTTGTTGTATGCATATCTCTTTAGTCACTAGGGACACCAGTCTGTTAACAATTCATAACTCTGAGCAGCTGACACCTTCTTGGCTATCATCCCATCCTTACTACTCTTTATGGAAATTATATCCATTTAACTATTAAGTGCTGGCCTTGATAGCTTTGGTGATCTAATCACTCCATTGCCATCAGTGACCTTTGTTCTGTTATAGTTTTTCCTGCTATCAGCCTCAGCCTGTAGAAAGAGCCATCACTGAACTTCTTGATACTGGTGACCCTCTCATCAAAGTTTTCCTTAAGCCTTTAGTAAATTACATATCTATAATCTATATCTATATATCTATAACCATGGGATATAATCCTTAACTGGAATTTTTTTTGTTTTTTCATAGTACTGTGTATATCTTGTTTGACTTTCTTTTTTCTCTGTATTTTTTTAATGAATTTCCTCCAGTTTATCCAATAAAAATTCCAGCACTTCATCCCCATTCAGTGACCGACTGTTTTTTCATGCTTCTAGGAGACATTTTTTAACGAGTTTGCCATATACTTGAGATCTCTGCCACAGTATTAAATCTAGATCTCAGGAGAAATTCGTATTAATTCAATAAAATCTCTGTTATCCAACCATATGTTTTAGTTCCCTTAACTGTGTACTGCCAGCATCCAGTCCCACATATCCTCCCCCAGTTCCTCCTAGTATGTTCTACAGATCCTTTCAGACATAGTCTCTTCCTTTTCAGGTTAGAGACACAGGAGTATCTTGCTGCTAGACACAGGGGTAGTCACCAGATGGGAAGGAGGAGTAGATACTGAGGGATTCATATGTTGTTTCTTTGGGGAAGAACAAGGTGTGCTAGCTTTTAATAGGGACAAGTGGGCCACTTCTATAGACTCAAAGGATTTGGAAACGAAATGCAAGAGTGGTGGGGGTATCAGGCTAAATGTTCCCATTGTATGTGTCAGTATGAATTTGTTTCCTGAACTTAGCATAGCATATCTGCCTTTGTTGGGAGTTAAACTTTCTTCAGAGCTCAGTTACTTCACGATTAAGTCCTGATTTAGTGTCGCAGCTTCTTTGTCCTCCTATTAGGAGATGAAAGCCTCTCTATAGTCTACTAAGATGGTCTTCTGAGTTGCATACTTGGTTTTACAATTTTCTTAATCATCCTCTTTTCTTACTTGTTTTTTTATGTATAGATCAGCAGACTGTTTCTATTCAGGGTCATATAGCAAACATTTTAGTCTTTTGTGGCCAGAAAGTCTCTGTTACAACTATCCAACTAGACTTTGTAGTGCAAAAGCACTTATAAACAATATGAAATGAATGGGCATAGCTGTGTCCTAATTAAACTTTATTTGTAAAAGAACAAGCAGTAGGCAGAGTTTGACCCATGAGCCATAATCTGCTGAAAACCTGGTCTAGTATAACAGGCAGATTCAGCAATAGCAATCAATTTCATTGTTAGTTTATAATTTCTCCTCTATTTTCCACTTGATACTTAACATCATCATCTAGTATACTCCTTTGCATTAGTAGACCATCCAACCTTAGTAAAAGTTTTAATAGTTGAGTTTTCACCTTGTGCCAAGAACTATGTGCTTTACTAGCAACAGGGTCCTCATTGCCAAAAGGGTAGCATGTCTTCTGGCTCCAAAATTCATCTTAACACATGCTCTTCTGGACCACTCCAGCACTCGCTGTTGCCAGCTGAGTTCCCTAGGAAACAGGCTGAGATGGAGGTTAGTATAGAGGATGCTCATTAACGAAGTGCTTGTGGGAAAGAAAAGAAACACGATTAGGCAGTGGGAGAAATTCAGCTGTAGTACAAACCCAAACAGCCTCAGTCAATCGCACAGAAAGCCCTATGGCTAAAATGTCTCAACAGTGGTCTTACTCTGAGCTGAAGTACAGTACCTGAGTCTTTCTTTCCTCACCTCAATCAGTCTTTAGATGTAGGTCACCTTTGAAAGGTGCAGCCTTGGACAAGATACTTTCTACAGTTGATCCAAGCCATAAATGGGCTTAGAGCTGAAGGCTCCCTATACATGGAACTTCCAACAACCAGGACAGCAAGTACTTCTTTAAAGAGATACTGGGAGGTACATTTCTTAGTCTACCACATTCGTGGAAGCTTGGCCTTCTTACCCACCAATCTCCTCTTCCTGCTTTACTCATATGTATTGGTCCTTTACTACCCATGTTGTCTGTATTCTGCCTATTTACCAATTATGAAGATGGGACATTCTATGCCACCTTTCACAAGATCCACAAACCACATGCCTCTCTTTCTTAGATGACTGGTACTCAGTTCTTTGATGTGGTTCTCACCACTAATTTTCTGCTGCTTTCAGAATCAAAGCTTTTCTTAATGCTGGGTTGCAGCCCTCTCACCAGTGACCCCTCTGCTGTCATTTCTTTTGTGTTGTTAAGCAGGGCAAGTCAGTAAGCCCCTCTGGAAGGCTTTCAACAATATTTATGTGTATAAAAACCAAATAATTACAGACTTATTGGGGTGGGGGCAAACAATCAACAGATGAGTAAACTCAAAACTTCTGCATAAATATTCAGATAGCTGACAAAAAGGTTTCCTGGTGAGTGGGACCAGCAGAGCCACCCAGGGATAAGTAGACTAAACGCAGCCCAGGCTAATTTGCCCAGTGCTCCGGGGCAAGTCTTTCCTGCTCTATTTACCCCTTCCTGTCAACCCATCAGTATACAGCCCCCATCTGTATATGGAGGAAAAGAGCTCTTCACCTCCACTTCTGTCACCTGGAGGATTCGTGACCATTAAAGATGCAGTCCCTTTAAAAAGTTGGTAAACAAGCAATATTGTTTTGAAGACATGGAAAATGTTGTAGAGGGAAAAGGAAGACATTTGGCACAAAACTGAAGAAGATGGTTGAGTTTCAAATATATAGGGAGGAAAACAGAGTAAAATGAGAAATGAAGAGGAAGAAATTGAATGAACGGGAACCAATGTGCAACCAAGAAGGGCATTCAAAGGGAATTCAAGAGGAAGAAAAAATAAAGAGGAGAAAAAGGAGGAAGAGAAAGAGGAAGATGAAAAGGAGGAGCAGAAGGAGGAAGGGAAAGAGGAAGAGGTGGAGGGACAAGGAAAGAAAAGGAAGAGGGGGAGGAGGAAGAGGAGGAGAAAAGAAGAAAGGAGGAAAAGGTGTTAGAGAAGTTCAGTATGAAACCTAAACTTCCAGCAAAGCAAGCCACACATTCCCTTTAACAGACTGTATCACACCAGGACTGAGCCCAGAGCTCATCAGGGAAGGGAAATTGGCAAGCTAGAAAGTGAGGGTAGATAAACAGATGAAGATCTCAGACAGAATTCCTCAGTTATAACCCTTCCCTGAACCTTTTTTAATTTGTCAAATATGGCTACTTGGCTGGAATGTAATTCTTCTCTGAGTTCAGAAGAATAATCTGAAATATTATAAAAATTAGGAAAAATATCCAGTTTCTAACCCACTGAGCTAGGAGATGGCCCATGCAGATCTGGGTCAGGTTCTCTGGTCTCCCGACCCACTCATTCACCATCTGAGCTTCTGCTGGGAAACTCAACTGTTATCAAATATCCTTCTTAAGGTCAGGAGAAAGTTGTGCATTAATTTTAGCAGCAGAAATAGTACTCAAGAAATTCCATAAGAAATTTAGGATAATAAGAATTGTTTTTTAAATATAGCTTTATTGTGCTCCATTCCCCTGCCAACACTAAAGTAGACTCCTTAAATAGGCCTTGTAAAAGCAGATAATAAAAGCAAAGGCCCAATAGAAGTAAACGTTTAAGCACCCACCTGCTGCACACATCAGTTGCCAGGGACCTCTGAATAATGTGGAGACTAGAAACAAGTACGAGTTTTATATTAACTGTGCCTCAATTATACATGAAGTGTACTCCCAGTCAATCTCTTTCACCTTTGGCAGTAATTATTTCCCATCTCAGTATTTCCCCTCTTCTTCCCTTTCTTCTTGTATAATAGTTTTTAGTCCTCCAGGGTGTATTCATTGCTTTGACTCAGAGGATTGAATTAAGTTGGGTTTTATATAAAAATCTTTCCTATCTGTAGCTTGGATTGTCTGAAAAAGCAAAGCTGATAAACAAAAAGAACAGAAGAAAAGTTATTTTTTGGTTTTTAGAGACAGGGTCTTGTTGTTTAGTCTTGCTGCCTTGAATTTGCTATATAGGCCAGGCTGACCTCAAACTCACAGTCCTCCTTCCTCAGCTTTCGGGTTCCTGAGCACTGGGTTTATAGGTGCACACCACCATTCCCAAAATCCCACTTCTCCACATTTGCTTGGGTAGAGAAACCTACCTAGTCTGTTGCCAGATACAAGGGACCTACACACACCATCAGAAGATACATATTGATCCTGAATGATCCTCAGAGCAAGGAAATTGATTCTTCTTTCCTGACCCTGACTAGAAAGCATCCAGTTAAAATGTCTGTGGTCTCTTTTCATGTATAAGTCTCTAAAGTTCGTTGAGTGTACAAGGAAATGGAACAGGGATGGTAGAGGGTCTTTGAAACTCTCTGACAAGTGAAAAATTTATGAGAATGAGAAGATCACTAAGAGGTAGTGTATTGGAAAGTAATCCTATTAACTCAATTTATAAAATGTGTGTTATGTGCTAGGCATTTTACATAAATTGTGTCTATCTGAGCTATGAAGTTCAAGCCTACTCTGGATTCATATCTTAGCTCCACTTCTCACTCATATGATCTTGAACAGAGTAATTGACCTTTACACAACTTTGTTTTCTTATCTGTTAAACAAGAAAAATAGAATCTACCTTACAGAATAGTTGACAAGGATTAGTCAACACTGACAAGAAAATAAAAATGTTCATTCTGTAGCAATCATACGGCAGTCATCACCTTCAAACCAACTCTGTTATCGATGTGTTTTTAAAAGGAGGAAAATGAGGCTTTAGAGAGTTTAAATAACTACTTCAAAGAGACGTTACAATAAAAATAAGAATTGGAATTTGAACCCAAGGTGGCGTGATTCTTTCTGCCTTGGAAAGATACCTCAGAGTACACAAAGATAGTATTCATGGCAACTGCAGATCAACTTTGAGGATGGTTTTGCTCACTATCAGAAACACATCAGTTCAACCTTCAGTATGAACAACTCTACTCTACCCCCTGCTTATTCAGAGTTTAGCTTAGCTCATTGCTCTAATCTTCAGAGGCCTTATTATGACACACTGAGAAAAATACAACACTAAAAAATAAGCAATGGATACTGTCCCTCTTAAAGTAAGAACATGTTAGTTATTAAACACTGGAGGAAGATCCATGAAACGTATGCTGTTATCACTGTATGCCTGACCACTTCATTCTTCTGAGCTTCTTTTGTGTTTATTCATTCAATTAATATTTATTGAGTAGCTATCACATATTGAGCATTGCTCCATAGCTAGGAATACAGCAGTAAACAAGAAAGTCAAGGTCCCTGCTCTCAGTACTAATAGGAATCATCATGAAGATATAATTGTCATTGAATACCCGCACAGGAAGGAAACTTACAGACCATCTCACCATCTAAGAATATTTCCAATAAAAGTAATTATGATAATTGAAGAAATGTATAATTAAAGTAATTACATGAGTTAAATAAGAAAGAAAGAAGGGTCAGAGAATTTAATAGCATGATACAGATTTAGTTAATTAGATAAGGCATCCTCTTTACACTAATCTCATCCTAACATGAGCTTGTCAGTCATAAAATTTGCCACATTCATTATCCCTTCTATGGAAAATTGGCCACAGACTTCTCCTGAGGGAAATAACCCTGGGTTACCTCATAAACAAGGAGTGGTTGCTGATTGGACAATAGAAATATGACACAAACATGGTCAATTTATATGCTGGTCACCAGATATCTAATAGCCTGTTAAATGAAAGCTCCATATAATATAGGCCATATAATTATCCAGTACTTTTCTCCAGATGTAGAACAGGAGGAAAATGATAGAATATTTTACTAAGAAGAGCATTACATATACCAACTTTCAGTTATCAAAACAGCCACTGAAGTCAGTACCACTCTTAGCACTATTTCGGGATGAAGAAATTGAAGTATGTAGAAGTTAAATAACCAGCACTCTAATAAGGAATGGAGTTAGTACTTGAAACCACATAGTTTAACTGCAGAATCTGTGCTCTTCCTCACCTTGAGTCCACAAATATTGGAATGAGAAATGAGAAGACATTAAGAAAAGCACGTATAGGGAGTAGGAGAGTTGTGTAAATGGTGTCAGAGGGAAGAACTATAGATTCTTGCACCTATGGGACCAAGAAAGATGACACTAGTGCTCAGTGCTATTTGGGAACATAGATACTAGATGCTCCTATATTCTCACAAGAATTCTGTTTTCTTTATTGCCATGAACTCTCTTTTAAGACATTTTCACCATTCAGAGAACTTGACCATGTTTCATGCAACCCAGGTACCTAACATTCCTTTTTAATTATGCATTCTTTAAACATGAAGATCTAGAATTCCAAGATTGGTAAGTTATATTTTTTGCAACAACACCATTTCTTTCCTAAAAATCTCTGTCTCTGTCTCTGTCTCTGTCTCTGTCTCTGTCTCTGTCTGTCTCTCTCTCTCTCTCTCTCTGTGACTCACTCCTGATGAGAAGCCCTAAGAATAGAGACATCTGGGGTTAACTAACTACCTAGGCCTTCATTTCTCCTGTGCTCTCCACATAGAGATCTGACCAGAAACCTACCAAAGGACACTGAAAATGGTTCTGGCAGAAAATTGCCAAATGAGAATGCCATGCCTCACATGTCTGTCACTCATGGACACAGACCAAGAGGGAAGTCCTCTGGACATCACTCTGCTCTTCCTCTCACTTTCTCATGATGCTTGGCCCACCCCTTGTCTTGCTGCTTCTATCTTTCTCATATTTTTTATGATGACCTCTGAAGTTCTTACTCCAGTTGTATTCCTTCCTCTAGGTATAAAACAGTCTTAAATGATAACTGCTTCTTCATCATCTTTCTCCTACTTTCATGGCTTTTCTGCTCCTAATTTTACAAACCTTGCCCATATTTATAAACTTCTTAAACTTTTTTCAAAAACACTTTCAGGCTCTATTCATTTACAGAGGCCCAAGATTAATAACTACCACTTGTATTTTTACAAAATTAAAGTTGTTTAGGTAAAGAAAGACTTGGGAAATTAGAATTTCATGTGCACTAAAAGTAAGGAGGATTTGAGGAGTATGGAAATAACTCAAAGAAACTCACCTCCTTGCCCTGAGTAAAGGAGGCTTCAGTGTCAGAGATGGGTGCAAATTTTATGACTTACTCTAAGAGAATAGGAAAAGCATTTCTAATATGCAGGTCCAGTGCATGCTTACACACCACCCTTGATTAGACTAGTAATATGCCCCTATCTTATACATCAATTGGATGGTGATATTAAAATCTCCTTAGGCAATAAAATACTATTAGCAAGAAGAATGAAAACATGTAAATAACTCCACAAGAAAAGAAAAGCAGTAAAACATTTCTCCTTCAAATTTTCCTTGATTTTTCTTTCTTAGTAAGGAGGAGAACACTGTCAAGTTTGAAGCTTACAGATTTAGACATTTCTGAGTTACACAATCACTATAAAGAGATTGGAATATTTTCTTTGATAGGGGGACTTGAAGGAAAAAGAGTCTACGTGGTCTAACTTTGAGGCAGAGAATCTAGTAGAATTGCATAAGTTCAAATTTTTATAAAAAACAAAAACAAAAAAAAGCTAAAGAGAAAGAAAAATCCTCACTTCCTGATTAGCCAGGAAACATGACCAGTTCTAGGCTAAAGCTTTTTGTGATGAGAAAAGTGAATGTCCTGAAATCTCATAGGAGCAATGGCAGCTAATTCATAATTATTCGTGCAGTGGATTTCTCTGTTGCTCAGTAGGGTCCACGACTACAGTTGACTCTGGCAATAATCAGTCACATAAACACACTGATTTCTAGGGAATAATGTTTATGAGGTCTGTAGTATGATCTTCAGATCAACTCCTGGATATAGGTATCATTAAATTCATTTTATGATAAGGAAGCAGAGGCTCACCAAGATTAATGACTTGCCATCTGAATGCTAATTGGCACCGCCAACAGTGGGAAATTCAAGATCTTCTAACTTCAAATACTGGACCCATTTGATTAGGTCATAAAGCATGAATGATCCAGCCAGTTAGGCTAAGACATCAAACCACCCAAGCAACATTTTAGCATCATAGCCTTGATTATAAAATTCAAGTAGACTTGGGATCCATTACGAACAAACAAGAAAACTAAAGAATTCATCTCAGTGGTAGCATAACTCCTCTTAGTTTACTCTATTGCCAAATAAGGCTTAGGGAGCACTAGCTTTTAAATGGAATATGGTATCCAAGGACTAATTTTCTGTGACAGCTCTTAATTTTCATACAAACTAGATAAATTCTAGAAGATTTCATTCTATTGTTAATCAAATGTTAACTTCCAACCATGCACTAAACATTGTTCCTGGGGTTATGAAGGAGAATAAAGGGTATCCTGACCCAAGATTACTTCCAAGTGTTTCAGAAGAATGAAAGAACTATTACATAATACATGTATAATAGAACAGAATGAATAAGACACAGAGAAAGGAACAAACACAGCAAGGGAAGTCAGAGAAATCTTCATAGAGGTGATATTTTAGGATATTATTAGAAAGAAAACTTGGAAAAAAGAGAGGAAGGTGCACTCTAGAAGTGAGCTCTTTTATATTATTTTGAATCCTATTCAGGGCTAGCCTGGATGTCATGATATTAGGTTGGCTTCAGATTTATTAGTTACCTAAGTTTGGACTAAAATTCTAAGTTTAGAGACCCAGCCTTTGTTTTTACCCATACAAGAATTGTGGATTTTATTAAAAGATATTTTTAAAATAATGAGAACTCCTATTTTATAAAAAGGTAGTGTGTCTTCTTTGGTCAAAAAGTTGAAAAATAATCTAAGTAATTATTACTACAAACACAAAAACTAAAAGGATCTGTGTCTGGAATAGTTCCAAAGAATTGAGTTTTCTCTGAAGAAAATCAGAATTTAAAAATATGTATTATCTTACCATCATCTTTGAAACTGTAGGAGAAAGAAAGAAAAGCTTTCCTTCAGTGATCTTAGAGGATTACCTTAAAGTTCACCCATTGAGATGTGAAAATAAAATTTTGGAGACCAATACAGATACAGAAAAAAAATAAAAAAGAAATGTTCCTAGGTGAAAGGTTCATAAGGAAGCAGTTAGAAAAGGGAAGGGTTTACTGTTGGTGGTGGTGTTGTTGTTCTAGGTGCAAAAGGATTGTGCTGGTCCAAAGATATCCCACAAAGCAAAAGATTTAGAGACCAGCCAGCAACCCTAGGGAGGACTGGACCCAGGCAACCACTCCTCAAGCTGAAGATCGTTTAAGGTCCTAACAGCAATTAGGGAGCCACTTATGTTTCTGAAAGAAAAGTTAGATAACGTTCATAATGATCTGCATAAAAGACAGCACTACTAGGGTGAGTGTCAAGATGTCTCAGTTATTGCAGATAAAATGAAGTATGACGTAGGTCAGTGTTTAACAACACACTCTTTGAACAAATAATAATGTTATATGTAGCATGGGACAGTTTCTGTTGTATGAATACTCCTTTCATGGCTGATTTCAAGTTTTCAGTGAAATGCCACCAAACATGGAGTTGAAAGAGGTGTGCACAACCAGCTTCTGCCACCATCCTTGGGCTGCAGTTATTGGAGAATGCTCAAAGTTTGTGAAATTGAGCCTCTAAGGGAATGTTAGGAAAAAAATAAATCATACTAATGGATACCTAGGGAAGACAATAAGAGGCTGAGTACTGCCTTGATTTAGTTATCCATCTGCTGCTGAACCACTTTCTGGTGAGATTTACCAGCTCAGTATTTGGAAGTCGAAGATTTGTTGATCAATATGTTACTTTATTGACCAGAATCGACTGACTTTTCATCTCACTGTAAGGGCTCCCCACCACAAAAATCACACAGGTACAATTTTTAAAAAACCTAGTATCAGGGATTGGTCTATCATACCAACATGCTCAATATTCTCATCTCTGATGTCAGCATCAGGTTTTGGCTGGTAGCTGTGCTCTACCATTGGCTAAATATTTAAATATTATTTTTTCTTAGGCCAGAAATTAAGAAGGTGAGAGGAAAGAAATCACTTAGTTCACCAATTACTGTTGGCCTTCAGGTCATGGTAGAGAAGGAAAGAAGAGAGGGAAAGAACTAACTAAAGAAGAAAGTTAAATTGCCAAAATACTGAGCCCTTCTGAAATTCATAGGAGAACTAACAAGGAAAATAGTATTATGGCCTACTATTATAGAAAAGGTTACACAAGGCCAGTGACATCCAAAAGCAGATGAAGATAAGAGTCTCATGGCAAATGTGCTTATGGGTCCAGATTTCAAAATATCAACTACAAATTCTGTTCAAGAGTCTTCCACGAGGAATACTCTGGGTGAAACGGATGTCAGAGCAATGGTAAAAACCTTCTTAAAAGACTTCTCAGGATTATATAATGCCACAGGAAAAGGCATGCCAAGGCCATGAAGGCACAAGGAATGACAGATACCTGTGTCCAAAGTCCCCAGCGAGGCTGTACCTCAAAGCAGAACCTATACTAACTTTATTCTAGGACAGGAGGTATGAGAGCTCTAATGGGGATGGGCAAGCTAAGAGGTTTTGAATATGCAAGATGAGTAAAAAGGAGATATCAAACAAACTGATGCTTAGGTCTGCCACCATTCTTTGTCTAAATCTAGAAAAACCACTTCTCTTTGAGAAAGGGGATTGCATGTATTTTTGAGTTTTCCTTCAGCTCTAATAGATAATGGTCTTCATGGCCCTTTCAGGTGAAATTTTACCCCAGGTGACTTTAAATACTTAATCCATGGCATAAACCAACTGGTATCCTGGCCAACTTGTAGCCATGATGTTTTCCTTAGTCTACATTCATGCAGATATGACTGCTTTCCTTAGTCTACATTCATGCAGATATGACTATGTCTTAATTACTCTTTTTGATGATGACCAGCGTGTTCTGCATATTCAATCTCTCCTCCTTGGCAAATTGTATCTGCCAATATGTATTTGATGCTCTTGGTGAAGACATATTCTTAGCCCAGTTCTCTGGGAACACTGATGATACCTAAGATGCTACCAGATTAGCCTTTCTCAAATGGAATCCCTTAAAGAATTAGATCTAATAAATATTTAATGCCCTATAGCAGGAGTTAGCAAGCATTTTATTGAAGGGTCAGATAGAATATATTTTAAGCTTCCCAAGCCATATAGTCTCTGTTCCAACTGAGCAACTCTACTGCTGTATCACAAAAGCTACTATATGGCATTGCAAGCAAATGCTAGTTTCAAAGTTAGAACAAAATTTCATTTACAAAAGCAGGTTGGATTTTTCTGCTGGTAGTAGCTCGTTGACCCTTCCACTAATGAATGCATCCACAGAGTGTAACAACTTAGCTACTGTTCCACATATCTAGAACAATATTGGTTATGTAGCAAAATTAGGAGAACTGAGAAAATAATATTTGAAACCACTTTCTGTGTTCCATGCTTCAGCCAAGGTACCTAGGTTGTAGATATCTTGACTCAGTAATCCTACTCAGACTTCAAACTGTCTCCCTTAGATGGTGAGAGGTGTCCCCTTCCCAGATCCTACAGCTCCTGCACTTAAAACTATTCCATGTGGTCTTGCCTCACTAATCTCGGGTTTAGAATTTAATGTTTCACTAAAGTCCTTTAAAAGTATTTTGTCATCCCCATATAAAGCCTGAAATCCACAAGAGATGGAGATGTCTTACATAAGACAGCAAATTTCTTAAATGTTCCCATTAAGCATGTCTGTACTTCCGCTTTCCTTCTTGGTCATGTCAAAAACTGGAGATTTCTCTACACTGAATTCTACAACTGCTCTTTTGCCTGCCACTTAACTCCCAGATCTTTCCTCGCCCTAGAAATTTCAACTTTCTTTCTCTGTTCCACAAAACCATTCTACTTGGCTCCAGCACTGCACCTTCAACTTCATAGAACCAAATATAACCCAGACTTCAGAAAAGCCAAAGCCTTTTTCTTAATAATACAAACCCTGCTTAGAATTAGCCTGAGTGAACAGCTGGGCATGGTGGCACACGCCTGTAATCCCAACATTTGGGAGGCTGAGGCAGGAAGATCATTGCAAGTTCAAGACCAGCCTGGGCTACGAAGTGAGCTCAAGCAAGCCTAAGCTACATAGTGAGACCCTGTCTCAAAAAGACAGAAAAAAAAAAAAAGAATTAGCCTGAGTTATAGACAGCAAATAAATCTTCTTGTTACAATTGTCATGCTCTAAAATTGTTTGTGTGAAGGGCAAAGCACATATTTTTGACGTTTTTGTTAGTATATATTTGCAATGCATAATAATTACATTCATCTTGGAGAATTGACACACACATTGTATCTTGATCACTTTTATCTCTCCACCACCTCACACTTCCCTCTCCTTCTTTCCCCAGAGTCCCTTCCCATCTTTACACCCTCTCTTATTCATATTATCTACTAGTAATAGTTTGCCCTTGGGAGCTAAGCTGTATATACCAGTCAGGATATCCTGACTCTTGGACTAATCTCACTGTGCTAGAAAAGGCCCAGTGCACAAAATGTATGACTAATGTTGATATTGCTGGAGGGAGAAGGTGGGCAAGGAATACTGATGTGTCTAGAAAGGTGAACATGAATGCAAGGTGGGTAGCCAAACACACAAAGATATTAAAAAGCATGAGCAAGTTGTGAGAATAAGCATATAAACATGTGTTAATCATCAAATGACATGATTATAAATCAGGTCTAAAGTAGTCTGAAAGAGTGAATTAGACTAAGAGAGAAATCTGATTGCTATACCTTTATAGGATAGTTCAAAGGTTAATGAACCTCTTGCTAGAACAAATCTGGACTGGATGAATGAATCAGGAATGGCAATTAACTTTCAATCTGCATCCTAACATGAACTGGTTGATAGTGATTACTTAGATTCTATGTTCACAGGCATTCTGAGTTCACATTTGAAAGGCAGAGTTTTGTCTTCTAGATATTCTTGTTGGCCTGCCCATACTAACAAGGATTTTTAAGGAAGAGTTTTGCAGAATAATGAAAAGGAAACCACTTTGGGCAGAGGGAAGCCTAGGTTTCAATGTTAATTCTTCCACTTATCTGTATGTTTTGGGAGGAGTCCTTAGAAGCCTCTCTAAACCCAGATGCCCTTATTTGTGGAAAGGGAACAATGGCACCCATCCCTCAGAGTTGCAAGAAAATTATCTGGCACATGTTAAAATCTAGCAAATTCCTGAAATACGGCTAGCAACTCAACGTATGCTATTTCTCCTGCCTATCTAGAAAAAGACCATGCTTTCTCTTGCAAGTATTTCAGCTGGTATAAAATCAGCAGGTAGAAGCATAACTAGAAGCCTGTAGATCTTTTCTCTCTGGCACAGAATTTTATGGAGACCAAGGTGGCTGTCAACAAGTTTGTCTCTCTTTGAGGGACACAAAATTGAGAAGCAAGGACTTGAAGTGAATGAAAATGTAATTTAATACACAATCAAATAAAACTTCCATAGCTTTAGAATCAGAAAATATTCTTGGAATGGACTCTTTTCAGTGCCATAAATTTAACCAACTGAATTCTTTAAGTATCTGCCTTGTCAACCTTCTGAAATGAAGGTTGATTAGGTTCAATGGGAAATCTGCATTTCATCATGAGAATGGAGCACAGCGTCCTTGGCTTAGTCTCCTCGGGAGCAGCAATTTGGGGCACTATGTGCAAAGCATGAGGTAAAAACACAGGTAGAAAATTTATTTCAGGCATGACAAACAGGAGGCATACATATGCATAGCTCAAGAAGCATGAAAAGATACAGCTCCTGTTCTCCTTGGGCAGGCCCTGCAAGAGGAAAGCCTCAGAGGGGTTCACCCTGCCTTTATTTTACAAATACTTTTTTACGAGAACAGAGACACTGCACGAAAAGGAGACATCTTAAATTAGGTGAGCTTAATTGTTTAAATATTAAGAAGGAGGAAGAATTCAATTATCAAGGGGTATATGTGACAAAGTACAGTAAGTCTTTATAAAAGAAACTAAGCCCCACTGGGCGTTTCTCAAATCCTTGTTTCTTTTGCGAGTTTATTTCATAACCCCAAAGAATTTGACTATCTAATAACCTGAACAAATAAAAACGCATAGTAGAAGAAAAAGTACACATATTATGCTTCTCATCCCTAAAACAACAGTGAGTTGTGCACTAGATTTCACAGGTTAATTAAGGAGTGTGTTAGGAGTAAGGCAAAAGCTGGCATGCTCCCAATTCTGGCTCTTACTAGACAAGACATAGACATAACTGATGTTTCTCCAATACAACTAAGACACATCACCTAATCCAGAGCAAACGCATTATCTATAACAGGCTTAAAGTCAGATTGGAAGCCATAATGTTGCCAATGTTTTCAGATCAAGCAAGAGGCCTCAGACAAGCTGAGTAAGCTATTTAGCGGATGGAACAGTTAAAATTAAAGGAACAGTTCAATGGGCTGACATTGGCTAAGATAATCATGTAGTCAAGTTCATGACATACTCTTCCTCAGTACTGCACCTTTAAATCAAGTTGATCCTCCCATGGAGCAAGTGGCTTGTGGCCAGTTAACATGAGGGGTACAGGCAGCCAGCTCCCTACAGTTATTCTGGCCCTCTCCTCCCCTGCAGGAATACTGACCCTTTGGAATACTAGAGGAAAGTGTGGCAAGCAGGAAATCTAACTGCATGCAACATGTACTAAAAAGCACTCCATATGCATCTGGTGCTGTGCTTAGTGTTACAGACACACTTGGCACTGTGGATGCACAGGTTAATGAAACATATTTTTCCTTCAAAGAGTTTTCATTACTGAGTAAAGAAAACAGATGATACACAAACACTTACATTGCAAATGGTAAAGTTGGGTGTAAACTGACATGTGAAAGGACAGCTAGTTCCAAATCAAGAGGGTGAAGCAGAGGTTGGAGAAAGTGATGGAGAAATGATGAGCCTTAACCAATGATTAAAAGTTTGTACTGTGGACTGAAGAAGAGAGTACACTCTACGCCACGGAGATAAAAGACATTGTGTGGAGGGGTGACGATGCATGGCACAGCTAAGGAATCACGATTAAGAGCAGGCTTCAGAGTGGCCCAATGGAGGAGTGTCCTAACTCAGATTTCAACTAATTTGGACACAGGGGAGCTATTAATACCTTCCCAGTATCCTGTAAAATCCCTACTGCTAGAATCCCGCCCAGTTGAGACTGCAATCCTAGGAAGCCACAGTTAGTGATTCTAACAACCTGTCTCCTTCATCTCTTCCTCAGATGAGATTTAATTGACTTCAATTCTGAACAAATGTTTTCTTTCAGCAGATATTCACTGAGCATCTACTGTATGCCAATGTGATGGATGGCACTGAGAAATATTGTCATTCAGTGAGAAAAATAGAAGGTTGAAATAGAAGACTGAAACTATACAATCTGAGTCCCAAGTTTGGTTGCATAGTCAGCTGTATAATTTTAGATAAGAGACTTCTTTTCTAAAACAATCAGACCAGTGTGAAGGTAATACTGATATTGCTCTGTAGCATGACTCTGAAGATTAAAGAACACAGATATGGATGATATTTAGAATATCGCCTGGCATAAAAATGTGGCAGTAAGTGCTGGCCATCATCCTCATCTTTAGATGCCCAAGTACTGTACCTAGTGACATCTCAGTGACTTCTGTTACACATGGAAGTGCATCTTTTATTTCCGTTACCCATCTCCCCTTCTCACCCGTGTTGCACTGTTCTACAACATAAGTAGCACCCTTCCCACAAAACTCCAGGGAGCCTCCCCAAGACTTTTAAAGAGCTCTTCTGGTTGGGCAGACTTCTAGGAAAACATATTCATTCCTCCTAGAGCAATGAGACCCTCAAAACCTGAACAATCCTCCTTGACTTCATCCCACACTTATATTTCTATGGACAGACAACACGCGCTATTCACAGCACTTCTGAAACTCATTTATTTCAACATAAAATAAATTTGTTCCCAATGAATTCCAGCAGGAAGAGTAAGAACACTGGGGTTCTTCAGAGGTCAGTGGTCCCTGCAGTGGTCCTGCCCAAAGGTGTAAGACCAATGGAATCATGTGGTTTTCACATTTAACACATTTAGCAGAGCAGAGGAGATGGAATGGGAAATCATGTCTGTGTTTGGCATGAAGCAGAGGAGGGAGAAGTTGTGAGTTTGAGGACACAGCGAAGAAGGAGTCAGCCAAATCCATGGGGTCCAGGGTATTTGTGGCAGAGTTTCAGTCCAAAGAAAAGTAAAAATCTTGGAATTAGCCTTAAAGTGAGAGACTTCTTTGGTTTCTGAGTCTGAGTGATTTAGAAAGAGCCAGATACATGGGTGAAAGGAGGGGGGAGGAGGGAGAGGAAGATCAAAGCAACTATTATTGTCAACAAATAATGAAGAAAATCAGTACAGGCTGCATAATGTTTGAAAATCTGTGCCAGCATCTATAGCAGGATGCCACCTGCAAGCTGGTCACCGTGACATTCTGAGAACAAAGCCAATGGGAGGTGTTCATGGTAACCAGCAACTGCAGGGTGCTGGAATGTGGCAACCTGGGTGGAAAGTAACCAGTGTCGTCCACGAGCCTCGTGCACAGCCTACCTCTGAGGGTGGCCAGTGTCCTGCAGACAATGGATGATCTAGCCACAGCTTCCTGATTAACTATTAAGAAGATCGGGGAGACAGAGAGACAGAAATGGATGTACTCATGAAAGAATGGCTTGAAAAGAAAAACCCAGTCAGTCTTAGACGAGTAATTTGTTTTCCCTGCCACAGTGTGGTCTCATTACTCCCACACTCCTCCCCTTAGGAAGTGAATCATAGTCACATGTCTGAAGAAAGGGAACTGTATACTGTATCCTTCTTGCCATTATCAGGAGTAAGGGCACAACCTTGGTCCCAAATGCTTAGAGATGTGAAAAGAAAAAGAAAAAAGAAAAGAAAAAGGCTTGAGAAAGCATTGTCTGATAATATTCCAAAGCTTTCCTAGTCTCAAAGAACCTTAGTATAAAGGTACTAAAAGAGAAAAAAATCTAAAGAGATGTTTTGCTATCCTCTGCCAGGGCCAATCTACCCCAACTACACAACATGCTGTACCAGCTCTGGGCAGCACTCCAGGTCCCCAAAACCCCTCCTGGCAAGAAAAATCCTTGGCAACTTCTGCCCTCTCAGACAGCAATGTAACTTTCCATTCCTAACTTAAGTTCTCAAATTCTTTGAAGATGCAGCTATTTCTAAGAAGAGATGACATTTCAAGCAAGGGGCCACTAAGACCTCAGTAGAAGGAGTTAGAAGCAGGTTTTAATGTAGCAAAAGTCTTGCTCAATAAATAATTTGCTAAGTGAGTCTGTAATAAGTTGATGTGTTAAAAGCCAATGAGAAAAATAACACCTAGGTTAGCCAATATATAGGACTGTTTTAAAAGAAAACATCGCATGGAAAAACAAATTATACAGCATCAAAGGAGCAGTTAAAAAGTCCAGTTGCACATGAGATACCTGTTTTTCAGACGGGGTGGGTACCAAGAGGGAGGAGGTGAGAAGAGAGGCAGCAAAGGTGGCATTCACTGGGCATTCTGACTGTGATGGATGTCCTGTGCTATATCCTCACTCGTGCAGAAAATTAGAATGAGATTACTCCAGATATTGGCCCATCTGAGTTCCTTCTTGTACCTGTCCCCTATAGCCCTGCTTTTTCTCCTGGGATCCCTCCCAGCCAACATGTGGGTCTCATTAGTAAAAATTCCATTGAGAAGAGAGCAAAAGACATTTCTCCCCCTAACCTTCTCCCATTCTTCTCCCCTCCTACTTTCCTGCCATTTCTCTCTTCCTTCCAATGGGGGGAAAAAAAACACTTTATTATAAGGAGTTTTTTTCACTTAGTGACTTGAGGGAAAATTCATTTCTTTTGATGCTTCAGGTTATTTTTCCAAAGGTTCAAAAGCAACAGCAAAATTGCTTCTGAGGGTGTCTTCATCAAGTTTGCTGTGGCTCCAACTCTGCTAAATTCTTCTGACCTGCTTTCCACCTGGCCGTGGGTCTCCCCCACTCCTTCCCATGCATAGGGTGCTTTGTAACAAGCAGGATTTATTTCATGACTCTGACTCTTCAGTTAATCAGTGTGCTACCATTTTAGCAGCTCTTACAAGTTTCAACTCCCATCCCCAAGAGATGGAGCAACCGAGCACCTGCATCCTTCACAAAGTCCACACTGTGTCCAAACCAACACTCAAAACCATTTTCACAAGACACCACCAGGAAGAAGTAAGGTAAAATGTTGTAACTTCATCCAAGTTCTAAGGTGTCATTCATAGAATGACATTCACTACACTCACATTTTTTTTTGCAATCTCTCCTAATGTTACATTTCATAAAAACCCAAGGTTCATTGCAAATTTTGGAGCATAGGAAAATTTAAAAGTCTTTATTGGCTACCATCTTGTTTCAGTTTGGAAACCTGAAATACTTACTCAACCAGACTTAAAATGCAATTTTATTTATCAAAGTTGCCAACCAAAAGATAAAAGAAAAACGTCTAACAATGAACTTGAGGCAAAGATCTCATTCTGTATACTTATTCCATGCACCAAATACATACCAAATCAGCTACATATAAGTCTGATTTGGTGTTTTACTTCAGGAGATATTTTCTTTTTAAAGAAATCCTGAATCCTGTAACATGGAAGTAGAAAAACTGAGACATAAGCCTTTAAACTCACCACCTAAAACAAGCAATGTGCTTGCAGCAAGGATTTGCACTCAAGAAGCCAAAAGGTGAGTTAAAGATACCTCTTCCATTCCCCAACCCCATGTCTCCTTTTACTTCACATCCCAAACACTCCAGCTTTATTCTTCACAAGTTCAAATCAGCACAGAGAATATGGTTTCATCCAGCGGGAATGCAGTGTCAGGGGCAACCTCTGAAACAAATAGACCCTCATCAGTTAAAGCTTTGTAGATGAAACCCAACAGCTTGAATTGCATGAGGGAGTGTGTTGATGCAGTGATAAACCATGGACGTACAATTCTTTCTGGGCTGGACAGGTAGAAATGCCACTAGAAAGATCAAATGTGTCTCCAGTGAACTTTATTTTTAATGTGAAGACCTTTCTCTGCAGGAAGACACTTGCTGAAATGTGATCTAAACTTATTGCAAGAAGAAAAACACATGCTTGGAACTGAAGCCAAGAGTTCTCTTTCCCATGGGAGGTCTCTGGACCCAATGGAAGGTGACTCCTTTGAGCTGTGTGGGAGGCCAGCCTTGGAGCAACATGCAAGGTAGGTGTTCTCTAGCTCCTGGTGAGCTTCCCTTCTGCTTTCTCCACCCCGGGCTTCCTGTGGTGCTCACTCCTGCCTTCACAGGCCCCCCCAAAGTGGCTTTCTTTTACCCAATTCTTCTTGTTGCATTCTTCAGTTCCTGCCACCAAACAGGCCTTCCTATTGTCAAACCGGAGTCTTTTTTTAGACTTATTCCTGCCTCCTCCACATCTCTTGCTGTTCTTTTCATTTTATTGATCACCTACGTGAGGTTTTTTTCCCCAAAAAAATATTTGACAGAGGCATGGAAGTCAACCTGCCCAACTCTTTCATCTTTCTCTTTTCCCCCATGACAACCATAAGGCCTTTTTCATTTTAAGAGTTTACCATTAATAACTGCAGAAAAAAAAAAGCCCAAAACTAGCAGTGACAATAAACACAGTGAAGTCACCAACCTGAAGAAATCCTTCAAAGTTTCTACAGCATTGGTCTCTAGGCTATACTTATTGCTCCCCTTTAAGATGGTAACTGAAACTACATTCAATTTCTGTTCCCTGTTTTTACTTTAAAAGTTAGCACACACTAAACCCTCCATCACTCAACACACACATCAACAGTGCTTTTGCTAAGGCAGGGACACATTCGTTCCTGAGGAATTGCCACACTAAGTGATTTTAATTTCTCCTGACTTCACCTCATGTAAAATGGGCCTTTTGGCCATGACTATTTCAATAAGCATTTCATCCCTACCTAAATTCCCATTTTACTCCATGTTAAATAGAGTTATTAAGCTTATTTATACCAAAAGACTACTACCTATTACTGGATTGCCAATCTAGGGATATGTACATTTAAATTCTAGAGAAGAAGAGAGCTAGAAGGAATGAAGGAATGACACTCAAGTGGGAGAACATCAAACAATAGAGTTGCAGGTGAGAAGTGAAGTTGACTAACATACTTGCATTGCACCAATGCCTGGGATGCAAAATCCTAGCTCAGCTATCTCTGCTCACTGTTAAAGGGTTTAAATATTAATGCAGATTGTCATTAAGAGTTGTTCCAGCACCAAGATTAGAAGAATCTAGGTTTCAAAAAGCAATCTAAGTCTCAGGAGATATGAATTGTGGTTAAACAGACTTGAGAGCAGCCAAATAAAAAAGCTGCCAACTGGAGATCAGTCTGGCATCCAATTAATGTACAGGGGGTGCCCAGGGTTTGCTCAGCACTGTCCTAGGTACTCAGTAGCATCAGACAGTACTTTTGCCCTTTGTGAACCTGAGGATTCATGAGTCATAAATATAAAACCATCGCTTAACTGTACATGGGAATGTCGAAAAGCAGTGCTGCAGAGAATCAAAAGCAGCAGATCATCTGCTCATCAATAGCTGAAAATTATATGTGTTCTGCTCCCTACCCTGGCTGTGGGAAGCAAAAGACAAGAGGAAAAAGCAGCACCAGGCGACACAAGCAGAAAAAGGATGTATCGGGCAATCATTTGCATCACAGGAACTGTCTTGGAAAATGAGTGTCAGGGAATCTTTTGTAGGTTTAATTATGTGTGTTGGTTAAAAGATACAACTGATTAGTATATATCAGCTGCATTGAGACTGTTAAAAATTCAGCTGGTGGTGTCACTTGTTTAGAGAAAGCCTGAGGGTGAGAATGACAACAATCATCACAACCACAACAAAATGACAAACAAAAGTGGGAGATTTCAGATTTGGCCTACAGTAACTTCACTAATTTTTTTCACTTGGTATTTTACAGTTTATAAATTTATTAAAGGAATTGTTTAAATGACAACGCTCACCTTGATTTCTCAGGTCTTTTCAGACCAAAAGAGTTAACTCCAATTCGCCCCAAGAATTTCTGTGACTCAAAAGTACTATTAGTCACCTCTGGGGATCCTGGGGCTCAGAAAGGACTTGCTGTGTCCATGCCCTCTATGTGTAGGAGCCACCTAATATAGAACAAAAGAATAGAGGTGAGGCTCAGGTTTAGCCTCCTTCCCCCAGAGCCCTGGCCCCTGTCCCTCTCCCTTCAGAGTCTTAATCCATCTTTTTCTGCTGGTGGTGGCTGCTTCTGCTTCCCCAGATGTAAAGGAGGCCTGCCACCCAGTATCGGGACTGCAACCTGCCCCACTTACTAAATGGTTGCAACTCCATGGATCTCCAAGATGAGCTGGGCAGAGAAGAGCTGTAAAATCCTAGAATCATGCCTTGGAAACCTAATTCAGTTCATGGGCTCCTCACTCAGGTCTCAGATCCGACTCACTCCTCTGATTTCTTCCATGGTAAGGTACATTTTCTGACTCCCTGGGACCTTTTTCTAAGGGAATAAAGGGGGACTTTGCTATCACCTCCCTTCTTTGTGTTCTCCAAAATTCCCTCCTTGGTGCCTCCCATGTGTCTTAGGAGACTTCATGAAAACAGAGCCATGACATCACAGAATTCCTGAGGTAACTATGCAGATTAGACCCCTCTATGATCCTGGGCGACTTTAATTTAAGGCAACATGCTAATTAAGTACTAAAACGAGTGGTACAGGCAGCAAGTACAAAGGGAGTTCAGAGTAGGGAGAAAGGTCATGTCCTTCCCTGTTCAATTTAAAAAGAAGGCCAAAGAATTTTACTTTGTCCTTGAATTCTCTCCTTACTCCCTTTTTAAACACAACACCATCAGCAACCCACATTCCACACCACAGTCCTTCTTTGCAATGATATGTGAATGGCAATCCTAGGATGTCTTCTGCAATGAGAGTATTTTCAACCTAATCCCCAACACTAGATCACTAACATGGAATTCACTTGTTTGGTAAGCATGCAATGAGCACCGACTGTGTGTCAGCATGGTGCCCTACTCAGAGAGTATAGAAATGAATAAGATGCTCTCACTGCCTGCATGAAGCCTATAGTAGAAGGAAAGGGTGATGAGGTGTCAGCAAATTCCTGAGGCTCAGGATGAGAAGTGCTCAATAGCAGGATGCACAGGCTGCTGGGGTGGCAGAGGAGGGACCAAGCACTGAACACTGGTAAGAGGCAGCGGCACCCTGCCTACTTCAGGTGCAGTAACTGATGTTCTCCCACAACATTTAAACTCCTGAACCCAGAAACCCTTTTGGAAACTTGAAACAGAAGATCAAAGTGAAAGAGTTTGAACACACGTGCACACACACACTCACACACAAATTTGATGTACGAGTCGGTAAGAAATGTCAGACTTTCTTAAAGAAAAGCTCAAGTGAGATTAGTGTGTATTGATAGAACATGAAACATTTTTCAAATGCTCTGTGGCCAATAAAAGGCACATTCTGGTAAGCAATTGTACTGAAAGAACAAGTCATAAATGCTAATCAGGTGCACTTTTCATAATATTTGTATCTTTCCATTGTTATTTGAGGTAAAACTTCACATCATCATAATTTCAAGTCTTTTTAGGGCATAATACCAACAAGGAAATGGATGTCACTGTTAAAACTGAGGCAATTCCAAACTCAAAACTGGAAAAAGTACCACAAAATTATTTGGGACAACCACCAATACAAAAATCTTTTAAATTCTAGACTGAGGCTCTTGTTGTCCCTGGAAACATGACCCCAAAAATCAGGACCTTTTGTAGATGACTGGGATAAATTATCCACTAGGTCAACTAGGAATAAAAATAAAAATTTCCAAAAGACGTTGGCACCAGAAATGTCTTAGTTAATTTGATAAAGTTATATAAACACACAGACATATACACACACATGCATGCTTCCTTTCATGTCTTAGTTATCTAATCAAGTTTTATATATGTATATTTATATCTCCTTTCATGATGTCCAATGGTTTTGTCTAAGTATCTGCTTCTAGTTTTGCAGTCAAGCTCTCAGATGACTATTGACACTAGAGTTCCAACTGCTCAAACATTTTCTTACATTCCTAATCCTGTATAGATTTTGCATGGAAAAACCTAAACACTGACTGGAATTGGTCATGACCATGCAACAAGGCTAGAGTCCTCTAATGAGAACTATGTCCATAAAGAAAAGGAATATATCGTCCATAGTCACATGAACACCTGTGTAAAAGTTATGAATTTGAGACCTCACCTAAAGAATTCAGTAGCAGGGCTGGGGATCTAGCTCAGCGGTCTAAGCGCCTGCCCGGCAAGCGCAAGATCGTGAGTTCAATCCCCAGTGCCGCAAAAAAAAAAAAAAAACAAAATTCTAGAATTACTTTGGCTGGGCATGGTGGCTCACGCCTGTAATCCCAGCACTCGGGAGGCTGAGACAGGCGGATCGTTGTGAGTTCGAGACCAGACTGGGCTACAAAGTGAGCTCAAGGCCAGCCTGAACAGCATAGTGAGACCCTGTCTCAAAAACAGGGCTGGGGATCTAGCTCAGCGATCTAAGCGCCTGCCCAGCAAGCGCAAGGTCATGAGTTCAATTCCCGGTGCTGCAAAAAAAAAAAAAAAAAAAAAAAAGAATTCAGTAGCAACTTGGGATAATGAGGTGCCCAAAAAATAGAATCCATGTGGGATGGAGCATCAGAAATTAGATTCATAATCTGAGAAAGAATTAAAAGTAACCAGTGAAAGCACTACCACTCATGGCAAAGACATACAGGGAGACCCTCAGAAATGGGCAATTGTCTAAGGAGAACTCAGAAAAATGGCCATTTGGGAAAGCCAACATTTGAGTATCTATAACGATGAAAGGCATACAAATCCAGAATCACTTGGGTTCAAACTTGCTATTTCCTCTATATTTCTTTTGAAAAGAATAAAACCAAAAGAATTAAATGGAATAGAGTCAATCAAAACAAAACAATGAATGTGGTACAGGACTTCAAAACAAGATAAAAAGAAATCAATAATGGGTACTGTAATGTTTCTTGTTATCTTCAAAATAACTGCACATACCATCAGGCATAATAAAATCAAATAAAACAGAACAGAATAAAACCAATCAAAACAAAACAATGAAAAAAATACAGGACTTCAAAACAAGATAATAGTAAAACAACAGTGGCTACCATAATGCCTCTTGTTATCTTCAAAGTAGCTGCTTATACCATCAGATACAATACATTAAACAAAACAAAATAAATAAAAATCAATCAAAAGAAAACAAGTAAAGCAATACAGGGCTTCAAAACAAGATAATAAGAAATCAATAATGGCTACCATAATATATTTTGTTATCTTTGAAATAGCTGTCCATGCCATCAAATATAATAAAATCAAACAAAACAAAGCAGAGTAAAACAAAACTAAACAGAACAATGAAAACAATACAGGTTCTGAAACACAATAATAGATTAACAGTGGCCAATGCCTTCCCTTTTTAGACATTTCCTCCCCTTTCACTTTCACAATATCTGTTGTGCATTTCAGATCCCAAAAACCCCTCTAGTTTTTTATACTAAGGAGACAACATGATGTTACCTGTGTAACTCTGAACCATTTTATCCATAAACATGATCTCAACTTGTATCCATTTACCTACAAGAGCCTCAAGGTTATCTTTATAGCTGAGTAGCTTTCCATTGTATAAAAGTACCATGTCTTTCTTACCCATTTTGCAGTTGATGGGCAAGCTACCTCTACTTTTTTCTGGTTCCCTGTCATATAGAGCATTGTTCTCTCTCCTTTGACTTTCAGTCTATGAGTTTTCTTTTGAGTTAAATGTATTTCTTGTATTAAGTACATTGATGGATCCTGTCTCCTGATCCACTCTGCCTGTGTTTCTTTTTATTGGTGAATTGAGGTCATCTACATTAATAGTTATGGCCAACATGCACTGGCTTGCCTCTGCCATGCTATTTTCCTGCCATTGACTCCCTACTTTTCCCCTCCATTCAATTGTCTGACCTGCTTGGTGATTCCGCCTCTGCTGCTGTTCCTAGAACCTGGTCATTTTTATCTCTCTCTAGAATGTCCTTCAGTGTTCTTTGTAGGGTTGGTTTGGCAGTCATGAATTCCTTCAGTTGTTCTTTGTCATAGAAGTATCTTGTTTCT
This sequence comes from Cuniculus paca, assembly GCA_004365215.1. Lineage (NCBI taxonomy): Eukaryota > Metazoa > Chordata > Mammalia > Rodentia > Cuniculidae > Cuniculus > Cuniculus paca. The sequence goes on from RJWT010000015.1 coordinate 103,687, forward strand.
CCATTAATTTTGAAAGACAGTTTTTCAGGGTACATCAGTTTGGGTTGGAAGTTGTTTTCTCTCAGGACTTGAAATATTTCACTGCAGCCTCTTTTTGACTTGATGGTTTGTGTTGAGAAGTCTGTCATGATTCTGATGGGTTTTCCTTTATAGGAGATTTGTTTTCTATAACAGCTTTTAATATGCTGTTCTTGTGTTGAATTTCTGGGATCTTGATAATTGTATGTCTGGGTATAGATTTATTTTGGTTATGGCTAGCTGGAGTTCTATGGATGCCTCAGTTATCTGAATGTCACATCCTTTTCCCATGCTTGGGAAGTTTTCCACTATTACTTCTTTAAATAGAATGTTAATGTTATTTGTGTTGACCCCTGCTTTTTTATGACACCTATTATTCTTAAATTACTTTTCTTTGTGTCATCTTGCAGCCATTGAATTGTTATTTCCTGGTTCCTTGTTATTTTTAGAAGATCTTTCTTTTGGCAATCACAAGATGCAAACCTGTCTTCAAGGCTTGAAAGTCTATCTTCAGTTTCTTTCAAGTGGTTTTGCCAGCTTTCAATGGAGTTTTTAATTTCCTGAATATCTATTTGAATCTGTTTCATGTATTCTAAATCTTTTTTATATTCATTCAAGATTTCCCTCATTTTCCTATGCTTCTGTATTTTTTTATCTATGTCTTTTTTAGAGATGCTTAGCAATTCTTTTATTATGTTTTTCATTTCTTCTTTTACCTGAGATAGTATTTCTGTTCTAACTTCTTTTGTGGCCTCAAGAAGTTGTTTCTTTACTTCAGTTGCCATCACTTCAGAAACTTTAGGTGTGCAACTCCTGATCTCTTCCATGTTTACATCTCCTGGACTTGGTCTGCTTGGGTTGGAGGCCAGAGACTGCCTTTTGCTTCTTTATTTTGACATATTCCTGGGTTCTTCCAGACAAGTGGGTAGTGGGGTCCCAGGCACTTTCTGCATTGACTACAATTTCTGTGAAGCTTGACTGTTTGATACTCCTGGCCAGTTCTGACTATGGGTATCTGATGGTGACCACTGGGTGCACTGGTGCAGGCTGGCAGCTGCTTTTCCCAGTCTGTGCTGGCTACTGGTGATGGGAAACCTCCTTGATGATGGCTTGAGTGCATGCAGAGGTGGGGTTGCCCACTGCCTCCTGGCCCTGGACTGGTTACCAGCTGGGATCCTCCCCAATAGTGGCTGAAGTGCACCTCCTCTATATTTTTTTACACAACCAAAACATCCTTATCTCATCTCAAGGTATATTTCTTAGGACAATAAAACAAAAGAATATACTTTGGGAAATATTGATCTATACTCATATCTTTAACTGACCTGCAGTACTTAACAACATTATTCCCAAAATCATTGTTCTGTTGACATTTCCCTTATTATAATTACTAATTATATCTGCAGTTCTCTTCCTTGGTTTGTCTGAAGCATTTGACTCTGATGGTCATTTCCTCCTTCTTTAAATGTGTCTCTTCATTTTAATAGATGCCCTTCTGTTCTAATTGCCTTTAAAAATTTTTTTCAAACATCTTCATGAACCTTTTCATACCTTCCTTTAAAGAAAAATACTACAGGTAGCAACATTCCATTTTTGGTCCTAGTCTTGTATCATTCCATACCCTCTTCCCTTGTGATTTGTTTCAATCACCTTTCTTTCTTATTGTTTCCCAGCCCTGTAGGCAAAAATAAATGCAAATACAAACTAGCTTTTTCCAACTCTGCCTGATGGTTTTTTAAAATACAAGTGAGTTGTTTTGTGTTTTTTGTTTTTGTTTTGTTTTAATATAATGATTAGGATGAAATGAAAATAGGGGCTTGAACATCCATCCTAACATCAGGTTTCAGATACTTATCTGGTGAAGCTTTAGTGATATGTGGGATGGTAATAGTCCTTCTTGACTCATCTTCTGGCATCTTCACTGAGACCAAGCAAAATAATCTAATGTAATGCAAAAGTCAACTAAATAAGCAACACCCCCACCCCACAGCTTATAACAGGTACTCAATCTTCTCAGGAGAGCTCTGATTACAGTAGTATACAATGCTCCGTAGATCTCTTCAGAAGTAGAGTCTAGAAGAGTGATTTTCATGGTATCTATCACAAACACTTAAAATGAATTAATACAAGAATAGCAAGATAACAATTTGAGATATTAACTGTTGTTTCTTTTTTCTTTTTTCTTTTTTTTTCCGGCACCGGGGATTGAACTCACAACCTTGTGCTTGCCAGGCAGGCGCTTAGGCCACTGAGCTAGATCCCCAGCCCTGAGATATTAACTGTTGTATGCCCACAGTTCCAACAAACGTTTGCCCTTGCAACCTTCTTTAGCAGAAATGCTGAATTACATGAAGGGAAGAATTTTACAGCAGAAACACGAAAGTCAGTATTTCTTTTGGGCCCTAAATTAATGTCTTGAAATGATTGCCAGAGATAACTGAGAAAGAAAAATCCTTTATGTTTCCAACTCCTGGCTTCTGAGCATCAAGAGCAAAAGTTGTGAAACAGTCTGAGGATAGAGTTTACTGCATATAAACTTGGGACAAGCAAAAAGGATCAGATCACCCCCCCTGGCTAGGTGAAGATTCCATCAGCTTGGATAAGGGAAGGTCATTGAAAAAGAGCTTAGATCCCAAGAGTTCTCTGAGAAAAAGCTCAATCCTGTGCCCTATGACAAATTTTAGAGGAAAGAATTTTAGAAATTCCAGAGAAGTTTGAGAATTTGATCTAAGAGGACCTGTGTCATGCAGGGACTATGGAATTTCTAAGACAGCATTATCCACATGAGGCAGCGGCATCAGGAACCAATACAAAGAAAACTGATGTAGCTGACTCTCCAGAGTTTCTACATCCTTGAAGGACTTTTGGTAAAACATGCAATTTTTCCATAGGCACAAGACACATAAGTAAAAGGGACTTGCAGATCTAAAGTGGTCTCTGAGTCTATGAGAAATTAGAATGGTATGAATAGAATTCTCTCCAGACCATGTGAAAAAGTATCTTTCACAGTGGATGTCAGAGAAAATGAGACAAAGATCAAGTACCAGGCACCACCCTAACTACAAGATGCTACATAACTTCCTAGGAACCTTGAAGAATTCCCAAGAACAGAGATAGAAGAATGAAAGACCTGATTGAATTGGGGTAATCCTGTATTGTCCATTATTAAATATTTTCATCTCTAGAAATGTATAAGTTAGGAAAAATAGATTAATTTACATACAAAAGTTTTTTTTAACTTTTTGAAACAAGTTTTGAGACCCCAGCTGGTTTCAAATTCCTAGAGTAAATTGATTCTTTTGCCTCAGCTTCTCAAGTAGCTAATAGTACATATTTGCAACCACCACACCTGGATTAATTTCTATTTTTTACACACTTAAATCTGTGGACTCAGAATTTGTAGCTTCTACGTGCTATTTTGCTTACTGAATTTTTAATGTCCCACAGTAGGACCCTGAAGTTCTAATTTTATATGTTGTGCTGGTTCTTCATGTAAGTCCAAGACACCAGTTGGTTTAAGTTCCCAAGTTTTAGAAGCTCAAGTATCAGTTGAATTTTTGATGTCTGCTTTTCCCCCTGCCCTCTTTCTCCCAGTAGACAGTCCAGATGAGGTGAAGGAAGGAGAAATTGGAGCTCATTCTAAGGGTAGGGAGCAGAGTCAGGCTCTCCCACCCCCTGCTCCTGGAAGTGCAGTATGAATGTAGTAGTTTCTATACTCCTTTATTTTAAAAAATCAATTGGGAAGAATGGAAAAACACTGCAAAAAATGAGCAACCATGCAAATCCCTTTTGGGGACACTCATTCTCATGCTTACTGTCTTACAGCTACTGCTGACTGGGGAGAAAAGGGCATCATTAGCTCAGAACTCTTGGTAGTGGTGCTTCCTCACCAGCCTATTGCTATGGTTGCTGTTGCTTGCAGCTTTGCCCCTGGCAACTGTTCCCTGCCCCTGCTGTGTGCCCACCCGAGCAGCAACTCATCCTCCAGCCTTCTCAGAGAAACTTGCAGAATCAGAAACTCTGTAACCTCCCCCTTGGTCATACCTCTCTCCTTCTGCATCCAAGGTCCCAGGGCTTCTCAACTGCTCCCCGCAGGGGCATAGGAAGCTAATGTAGGATTTCATTGGATTAGGCCCCCCTGCAGCTGAACTCTAACAGAGTTGAATCTTAAGATCCCGGGTTTGGCATTTGGAGCCGGAGCTCTCAGTAAATTTGAATTTAAAAATCTCAATCTCCAACTACTAAGCAGGAGTTTCATTACCTGGAAAGCTAGGATATTCTTGGCCAGCTGTACTTCTTTGAAGTATAGTGAAAATTACATTAAATTTGATTAATGGAGAAAACAAAAATTCATTGACTATAAAGTAATGTTTAAATAGATGTTATTGCTTGTCTCAACATTAAATCTGAATGGTGTTATCTCTCTCCTTAAACTATAGAAAGTGAAAAATATGATTAAAGATATATTAATCTCTTCTAAAATAACTAATCACAGTTGGGATAGGTAAGGGGTTTAGGGAAAACAAAGACTCATTGAAAATTTTCTCTCTATCCAAATGTACATAAAATGTTTGCAAGCTCATTAACTTTAATATTAGCAACTTGCTTACCTCTGAATTTTCTTATTCCATCCAGAACAGGAAAAGAAAATGATGAATTTTGCAAGGAAAGAATCCATTTCACAAGGATGGGCCAGGCAATGTTGAAGATATAAACAGAATTTAAAAACAGGTCAAGTCGATTTATAGAGAACTCAAAACTGCAGTAGCTTGGGTAAGTGTCCCTTAAAGGCCTGTGTGTTAAGGATTGGATGCCAGCCTGTGGCACTAATGGAACCATTAATAGATAGAGCTTAGTAGAGGACATCAGGTCACTGAAGGTGCCCCCTTGGAGGAGATGTTGGGACTGCGGCCTCTTTTCTCTCTTTGCTTCCTGGCCACCATGATGGGAACAGGTTTCCTGCACTAGACACTCCTCTCATAATGTACTGTGGTGCCACAGGCCCAAAGTAATAGGGCAAAGCAACCATAGACTGAAAACAGGAGCCAAAATAAACCTTTTCCATAATGAAGTTGATTATCTCAGGTGTTTTGTTCCAATGATGGAAAGTTGACTAACATAGATACATACTCACAAATACACTTAGTATTCTGGGTAAATGGTGTCACACTTACTAATTATCATATAGTGGGAATTTAGGGAAAGGATGAACTACTACACCCAGGGTTAAGTCAAGGAAGTATAAAGAAAAATGAATGACCTTAAAGCTGACATTTTTCAGGACATGTATTAGTTTATTTGGCAGACCAACGGAGAGCAACTATTCTTGGTAGAATGAACCACAAAGAAAATCATAGAGATATGACAGGATCAGTATGGTTTGGGGAACCGTGTTTAAAGCCCAGTCTATATGAGCCAGAGTGACAGTGTAAGGAGCTAGAGAAGCAGATTGGAGCCTCATACAGGAAGAGACCTGAGAGGCAGGCAATTTTTATCCTGTGATGTCATTAATGATTTTCATTAGGGCAGTGGATTAATTAGAGAGAGGACAGTTTTAAGAGGAAACTAAACCGTTGGAAGGAAAGCTGTTGGAGTAAAGGCAAGAAGGGACAAGAGAGTAAAAACTTTTCCTGACTTAGTCTAGACTCAGCAAAAGAATACCCTCCTTCCCCCAAAAAATAATTGACTGAAAATATTTATCAGTGAAATAACTTAAAATATAGATTGAACCATACGAAATTGCCATTTTTGTAGGTCAACAATGGTTGAGCATCAGCAGTTTCATACAGTTCAATCAATCTAATATAAAGGACTGCCCATAAGCTAGGCTGAATTTAGAAGAGATACAAGAAGCACATATCTCTGAAAAATTAAATTTCCGGTACCAAGGATCATATCTGTGTAACTTGCTTTATACATTACCTACAACAGCACTGCCTATAGCTAGATTCTTAATGCTCTGATAAGGGAGAAAATCTGCCAAAAACATTGCTTAGTATTTTGCAATTTCTTCTCTTTCTCCTCTATTATTTGTTTATTTAGACAGGTGTGTTATAGAAGAAAGAAAAATATCAATGCAGGTAGAAAAAGGAGGAAAAAGGAAAGTGAGATTCATGGTGGTAGGAAGAAGGGAGAAATAAAGAAACAGGGAAGAATTTGCTAACTGTAACCATAGATGAGAGTTACACTGTGGAGATAGATTACCTGAGGAAATTTAGAGGATCTCTCTGGACTTCTGATGGAGAAAAAGGCAAAGTCAGTGAAGAGCAAAGGTGGAGAGGGGCTAATGGAGAAAGAAAAGGAATTGGGAAATTTTGAGGGGAGGATCTTTCCTACCACAGATGCACATAGCATGAATTCAGTCTGAATTATGGTAGCCCACATTGCCTTTCCACCAAAAATCCATATGCTAATTTGTATACATGTTTCAATTCTAAAAAGACAGATTCTTCATTCAGTTTTTCCTTCAGGCTCATGATATATAGAATTAATTTCTCTAGCTCCAGTCATATCTCATTTCTTCTTCTCCCTCCATTTCCTCTCTCTATTCTAAATAATGAATCTCTCTGTCTCTCTCTCTCTGTCTCTCTCTCTCTCTCTGTCTCTCTCTCTGTCTCTCTCTCTCTCTGTCTGTCTCTCTCTCTGCTCATATGAACATACACACACAGTGTATATACAGATCCTCTTGGACTGAAAATTAACATTAAACTGTTCTAATCAAGTAACCAAGACTCTGCTGTCACACCCTAAGAAGTGATAAGTTGCAATTTCCACCATGTGGTGCTACCCAGAGCAGGGGAAGGAGGGAGTGAACTCTGAAAAGGCAGAATGCAAGCAAGCCTGGAAATGTCGAGGTTCTGTTCCACACTCCCCCACCCCGCCCTGTGCCATAAGGCCTGCAGCACCTGCTCACAGAATAAACTGACATGCAGAGCACACCCTCTTGGCTCTCCCTTGGAACCAAACCCATTCACAACCAACAGAGGAAACAAGTGGTCCCAGTTTAAGAGGAAATCTTGAACACCCAGCAGATGGCTGGGTTTCCTATTGTCTTAACTCCTCCATTTTTCACTGAGATCTACCACCAAGGCTGGCTCCAAGAAGCCATCACGACCAACATTTACAAGGGCAGAGGCATTGTGGCAGAGGCTGTACTGAATATCGCTGGTGGGGAACCTTGTGGTAGCTTGCAGCTATCCAGGTAGAGAGGAGAGTCCCTCATTCTAATACCATAAAGGTGCACCACTAGATTGGCGGGTTGCAAAACTGGCCACAGCACTTTGCAGCTCCTCCTATAAAGAGATCTGTTCTTCTAACTCTTGAATCTGGCTGACCTTATGCTTGTCCTGATTCATGGTGCAGCCTGAATTCTGATCCTGGACCGCAGGAGCCCTTACAGCTTCTTCTTTTACTGCCCTGAAATCACCACTCTCAGAACAGGTCAGCAAACCTGCCAGGTGACAAAAGACATGTGGCCTTCCACCTCAGCCAACAGCCAGCTGACTGCCAAGTGAAAGTACATGCACAAATGCGGTCAGCTGAAGCAGCAGACATTCTCGAGAGCTGAACCCAGCCCAATTGTCAACTAAACACCGGTTGTCATTTTAAACCATCAAATTTTAAGGTGGTTTGTTAACCTGCAAACTTGGATAGAAAGGTGGCTGAGAACGTGCATAATAAAAATATTTAGAATCTCTACAGAAGAGTAGCATTTGGAAAAAAAATTTTTTTTAATTTTCCAAGAAATAATAATGGGTTACCTGGTTTAGCTATCTTGTGTAGAAATATTTCCAAAAGGCATTATGCGCTTTTCTGTTCCTTTAGAAAAATAAATAGAGCACAATTTAACCTTTCCTCTGAGTTACAGAATGAAATAAAATGCTCACACTGTGCTGTAGTCGCATGATGACTTCAAGGCCCTGGTGAGCTCTGTGGAGAGCAGGCAGACTGGTTTGAGTGATTGCCCAGCCTGTATGATGGCATCTATGATTTTCTATTATTCTACTTTTTATCTTTGTAAAATGTTGTAATTTTTAACAATTTAAGAAAAAAAAAAAAGGAATGATGACCTGTGTTTCACAATTCTTATCGCTGATGTGATAGTCTATCATGCGTCCAATAGTTACAATGTCTCTCTTATTCTACTTCAGGAAAATTCAGGAAAGATGCTGGAAGAAGAGCATTAAACTGCTGTTAGCAACTAAATGACTAAAAACTTTAAAGAAGTAGCTGAGTCGTTCAAAATTACAGAAAAAATATAACTTAGGACTGACCTCAGAAGACTTGTAACCATTAAAGAAATTAAATAATTGAAATATTCCCACAAAATATTGGAAAAATTAATCCAGGAGTCTATAAAAATATGATGTTATGCACAGGTCAGTTTTATTCCAGGAATGGAAGAATAGTTTAACTAGAGAACACTTAAAAGACACATACACTAATTAATCTGATTTGTTCATTATACCATGTATACATGTGTTAAAACAGTACACTGTACCTCATAAATATGTACAATTATTAGGTCTCCATTGAAAATAAAATAAAACAAAAGCCAAACTCTGTAGTATATTAAAGCAATGGAACCACATGGTGTCAACAGATGTAGAAGCAAGCATTTGATACTGTCCAATATTTAATTGTAATAACAAACTTGAATTAGAAATAAACTTTATAAGTCTCATAATGGCCAGCTACCCCATTCTACAGATCATTTTAAAATGCGCAATACTTAAAACTCCTTTTTAAGCTGGTAAAAGGATACAGCCATATCTGATTCTATTCAACATTTTATGGAATTTCTAGCCAGTACAATAAACTGAGGGAAAATATTTGAATTGGAGAAGGGGCAAAACTATCACCTTCAAAGACTATGTGGTTGTCTGCAAACCAACCTATTGTAATACAGGCAAAATGTCAGAATTTTGAAAACTTAACAGACTTACTAAATGTTCAATTAAAATACAAAAACAATGTAATTTCTGCATAATAGCAGTAATTCTTTTTTTTAAAAAACCTTTTAAAAGAGCTCTCTATACCAGCAAAGAATAAAAGAAATGGATGTATTACTTCTGAAGAAAATTGTAAATTTTATTGGTAAATATTAAAGATCTAAATAAATAAATGATGCATGTGTGAGCGTACATGCACATGTACCTACACACCTGTGTGCATGCACACAAATGTGAATATGTCCTTGGTTGGAAGACTCAGTATTATAAGCATATCAATTCTCTTCAAACTAATATTTGTATTCTGTATACTTCCAAGTAGAGTCTGATAAAGCATTTTGAAGTTCTCAGTCAGCTTATTCTAAAATCCATATGAAAGAACAACAGTTAAAGAATAGAAAGAACTTCTGTGTAGAGGAAAGAAATACAAATATCAAACAGTGTTTAAAAGCTATGCAATAAAATAAAAGTGTATTGGTGTTGAAATTGATCATTCAACCAAAAGAACATAGTAAAGAACTCAGAAATAGACATATAGGGAAGCTTTGTGTACAAGCAACAGGTCATTGCAAACCAATGTGGAAAGAATGGATGATTTAAAAGATACACATTATATTCTTTAGGGTTACAAGGATATGGGTGTAGTTTTCTAAAACTAAAATTTGGTCCATACTTCATGTGAAATATAAAGCGAATTATAGACAAAAGCTCCACACTTAAGCATTTTAAAATACGGGAGTACATATTTGTAATTTTGTCTAAACATGAGCTTCCTAAACAAAATAGAAAGAACACTAAATATTTGAAAAGTATCAATATAATTACAACATAATTAGTAATTTCCACTTATAATAAGTCACAAAGTAATAAAAATACAACACAAGCACACAACTGTGAGAATATTACATTCATAGATGACAAAAGATTAGTACGAAGCTATATAAAGAAAAAAATAACCTGTGTAAACAATAACCAAATAGAAAAGTGATAAAAAGACATAAATCAAATAAACTTGAGGTATAAATGTGAAAAATATTCCATATCATTAGAAATTCTAGGAATAAATAAATTGCACTTATTTTCTTTACAACATAAAAACTACTTAACTTGACATGAACAAGTGACGGCAGGGATATGAAGTGCCAAGACTTCTTATCCTCCCCCAGTGCAGGTAAAAGTATGCACTCATTTTTGTATTATTTTGTTGTGCTTAATATCCTCAAACACTATGATATGGCAATTTCACCTTTGCTATGTGTTCCCTAGAGAAACTTTTACACAGTCATATGATGATCTGTGTGTGATAAAATATTTAGTATCATATCATTTTGCATGTATCCAAATTATATTTTAAATTATGTATTGTTTGTGTTTTCTGACACTGAGATTAACTAAGAGGATTATTTTGCTTATTTTCAGATTTTCAGTTCCACTCCAAAGACAGAATTACTGGATAGCTGAATGTCAGAGAAACAAAGTCAAACAGTAATTATTTCTTCAGAATGTATACAGTCATTTTAAGAAAAACATGTTCAAATCAGTAGTCACAAGGGAATGAATGCTCAAAAATCTCTTTTGTTTTTTGAAGGCTAAATGCAAAGAACAAAGAGAAATACAAAATAGCAGTTTCTACCTCATCTCCCATAAACCAATATACGTACTTCATTTTAAGAGTTGGGATGATAATGGTAATAAAATCAGTAACAGAAACTCCCAATTTTAGCTCTACCATGTCAAAAACTGGAAAGTTGTCACATTTGTAATAGCCACACTTTTTATAACAAGAAAAAGCTAGACAAACTGAAAAATCGACGACTTGTCTTGAACCCATGACAGGTCTGAGTTTTCAAGGAAAATTGCCCTCTCAAAGTCTGGTTAGCTAACTCATTCATAGGGACACACTCAGTATTTATCTACATGGAGCAGAAGCTGCTGGAGTGACAAACTGGCAGGAACACTTAAATGTGCTTTTGGTGAAATTTTGGTAGTTGAGCGTAGAGCGTGAGATTGAGAAAATCAAAATGGCCCTCCACATGTCCATGGGCTCATCTCCAAGCACCAAGTTCTCACAGTGGAAAGCCAAACAGGTCCCCTTGAGACTTTTTGAGTGGTGGTGGTGGGAGGAAATCCCTGTGAAACACACTCAGGAACCACACTTCAGTGAAAAAGTGTTCATCAAAACCTCATTCAAGCTGGAAAAGATCATTTCTCACTCTAACCCATTCATTCCTTCCTGTCTCACATGGATGATAGAATACTTTGTTTCCCCCATACCCAATCATCACACCCACAGGAATCCAGAGAAATCTTGTGAAATTGTACTTCAAAAGTGAAGATTAAATAAAATTTTTTTACACAGAAAATAAAACTGAAGAAATTTGTCCTCCATACACTTGCCTTGTAAGAAACTTCCAGAGTTCTTCAAGGAGAAGAAAAATTATATAGCAAAAAAAAAATACACCAATCTACACAACACAATGAAGAGCATCAGAGAAAAAGAATGAAATAAATTAAAAAATGATAAATAAATGGAGACAAAATATTTTATTTTTTCATTCTTAATTGAACTAAAAGTTAACTGCTCCAAGTAATACTAACAATGTATTGGGTGTTTATAGCATATGAGTAAGTGAAATGAATGAAATGCATGACAACAGTGTCATAATGGATTGGAAGGAGCAATTAGGAATCCTCTTTTACAAGGGTACAGCACTACAACTGAAATGACACTATGTTATTTGAAAGTAGATTTAGTTTAGTTAAAAATGTATGTTGTAAATCCTAAATCAATCACAAATTTTTTAAAAAGAAGTATAGACATGCTAAAAGATAAAATGTAATCATTTTAAATGCTTTGAAAAGCAGATAAAAAGAAAAAAATATGAATAAATGCAGCTTATAGAAAATTGTTATAAATGTTGCAGATATAAGCCCAACTATATCAATAATATCAGAAGGCATAATATAGTAGTAAATGTATGTGCACTTAATGAGAGTACCGAAATATGAGGCAAGTGACTGGAAAGTAGGCAAATCCACTAATGTAGCTGAAGACTTTAATATCCATTTTTCAACAACTCAGAGACAAGCAAATTTTAGGTAATCATTATGAATACAATTGCTAAACATCATAAACAACTTTATAATCAGTATTTAAAGAATATTTCATCCAACAACCAAACATACCTACTTGTCATATACAAGAGTAATATTTACCACAATAGATTGTATTCTGGGTCATAAGACACATTTTAAAAATCTAAAAGAATATGAATCTTGCAAAGTATATTTTTAGATTATGATGGAATTAAACTAGAAATTTACAGAAAAATGACTAAAAAAAATCCCAAATATATAAACAACTCCTATGCACCACTTATGGCAGAGAACTCTCCAGATTAAAATTTTTAAGTAAAACTGAAAGTGCAACTTATGAAAGTTTGAGATGCAGAGAAAACTGTGTTTAGAAGGAAATTCATAACATTAAATGTACCTATGTATCCAAAGAGAAAAATATTTGAAATCAATAACCTGAGCTTCCACTTTTTTTTTTAGCTTCCACTTTTAAAGTACAGAAAGATGGTCAACTCAAGCTTAAAGCAAGCAGAAATAAATAAATAATAAAAGTGACAGCAGAAACCAATAATACTGAAAACAAGAAAAGTATCAGTGACACTAAGACTGGTTCTAATTTATCTAAGTCAGGTGTGAGTGAAACAGTCAGTATATTCCCCTTCATTTGAGAACCTGGAAAACACAAGAAACAAGAATACAAAGGGCATAAGAGTTACTTTTTTTTTTTACTTGCAAGAAGATGAAGAAGGAGGAAGATGAGGAGAAGGAAGAAGAGGAGAAGGAGGAAGGGGAGGAGGAGGAGGAAGAGGAGGAGGAGGAAGAGGAAAGAGTAACCTGAACAACTACTTCTAAGATAACAATATGGAATGTATTAACTAGTGTTGATTTCTTATCATTTTTTTTGAAATTCTGTACTATTGCTATCCTTTTTTCTGCGTTGCTTTTTAAAATAAAAAAATTAAAAACAGAAAGAAGAAGAGGAGGAGAACGAAGAAAAGGAAGAGGAAGGAGTCCCAATTCCCAAGCAATTTTGAAGTCTAGCCAGAAAAAAAGTCACTTAGTTTCAAGTTCTGAGAACAATTCCCTGTGGTTCTTAGCCTTGCCCTTGGGATCTCTCTAAGCTGGAGGTCCTGTCCTTTGAGTCATACTTCCATTTTCATGAAAGATAGCATGTATTTGCAGCAGAGTACTTTTGTCAGACAGCTTTGTGTCTGTAGAATTTGGGGGTCCCTCCATCTTTCATTTTGTACTGCATTTGTCTTTTTCAGTTCAATATAGCAGTATTTCTGAGACAGATAGGAAGCACCCCACTGTCTCCCTTTTTCCTTATGATGGATGGAGCCTGGTGTGTTTTGCCCAACAGCTGTTATGCTCCTCCCCTCTTCCTTTCTCCAGGGTTCCCTCTGAAGGATGGACAGGGACAGCTTGCCTCTGTGCCCTCCTCAGTTACCTAGTGGCTGCTCTCTGGGCCATTCCCACAGGAGGTGCAACTCCTCCAGTCCCAACGCTCCAGAAGAAAGAGCTGGGGAACTGCCCTTAACCCTGGCAGAGATCAGGGAGGGATCTAGGCCCATGATTAACAGCACCAACCTCTCCAGCCTCAACACACCGTAATGAACACGGGTAGCCTCTCAGAAGGGTCCAGTTTCAGCCCTGACATTTTTCAAGATGTGGTAGCCATCCATCAGATAGTTCATTTGCAGAGATAAATGGATTGTTCTGGACACCAGCCATCCACTTGAACCAATCACAGGTTAGCACTTGGACCAATCTCAGGCCTGCAGATGCTACCTAAGCAGCATTCTCCTCTGGTTAGTCCATGTGCTGCTTCACAGGCCCTGTTAAAATAATGCTTCCCTCTGGTGGCCCTGAAAATCTGCTTGAGGTTTTTATTGATACATTTTAGGTATATATAATAACATTCATCATAGGGAATTTGTACCTGTACAGGATATATCTTGCTTCTTCTTTTTTTTTTTTCCTGTTTCTCCCCTCCCTTCAATCCTTCTTCCCCTCCATATTTAAAAAAGCTTTCTTTGCATTTCCTTCTATTCTTCTTTTTCCTTTGGAGATTTATTTCTTGGGTAGTATGGGTTCAAAAGATCCTGTTCTTATCCTGAATAATGTGGACAGAGTGGTCATTTTAAAAGAAATAGCAACAAACCCTAGGGACGTTAGTCCAGAAGACTTCCACAGATCAGCAGTCAATGAAGATCAGCAACAGAGAGCAACACTGGCAGAGTTAACCGAAGCATCCTGCAGAAGCCAGTGTCAAACAGCAGCAGCTGGAAGCAGCAGAGTGCAGTAGCCAGCTGTGTCAACCAACAGTATTTAGCATTGTCTGGCCTCATCTGGTGGCATCAGGGTCACTAAAAGAGTCGTACTTTGTTGATTCCTGATTTCTATCTGAATAAGCAAGAAAACCCTCACCTGACTGGCAACATTTCTACTGATAGAAAATTCTCAAAAACATTGTGTGTCTCCTGTGTATGTCATAGGGATTCACTTCCTTAAGCAAGAGGATCCTTCAACAGTATTTCCTGAATAGCCTCATTTTTATGAGATTATCATCAGGAGATCATGCATCATATAACTGATCTCTTCAAAGAGCCCTCTATGTGAGTGGACACTGACCTTGAAAGACACAGGCACAGGGTTATCCAGTCATATCCTTAGCTTCTTCTCCAGAGCACACTCTTCTGCAGTGATCTGCCTAATTTTTATAATTTGAACTAGCTGAGAATTTCCCATGTCATCACATACCAGCTCCCTGTTGCTTAATTTATCTTTTTCTTCTCATATTTGTTATAAGCAGCAAGAAGAGACTAGGCCACATCTTCAATACTTTTCTTGGAAATGTCTTTAGTTAAATATGCAAGCTAATTATTTATAAATTTGTCTTTCCACATAATTATGGGACAAGATTCAGTGAAATGTCTGCCATTATATGACAAGGAGCCCCTTCCTCCAATTTCTTTTTTTTTAAGAGCATAAAAACAAAACAAAACAAAACAAAACAAAACAAAACAAAACAAAACAGAGTAAAACACAACAAAGCAGATCAGAACAGAACAATGCAAGCAATACAGGTCTTCAAAACATAACAACAGGAAATTAACAGTGGCTACCCTAGTGTCTCTTGTTTTCTTCGAAATGGTTGTTCATACATTCACACACAATAAACTCTAGCAAAACAAAATAAAATAAAACCAGCTAAAACAAAAGAGCGAAAGCATTACAGGCATTCAAATCAGACAATAAGAAATCAACAGTGGCTACCTTAATGTCCTTTGTTTTCTTCAAAAAAGCTGATCATATCTTCTCACATATTGCAATCAAGTAGCAGAAAACAGATTTAAAACAATCAAATCAAAGAATAAAAGCATTATTGGACTTCAGAACCTGAAGATATGAAATCACCTATGGCTATAATAAAGTCTCATTTTCTTCAATGTGGTTGTTCATATTTTTATATTTAATAAAATCTGATCTTGTAAACTCTTCAGGAGTAGTTCTAAGCATGTATGAGTGTATGCTTGTACATCTATCCTTTCTGTGCTAGAGGCAATAGCAGAACAAAGCACAAGAAAAACAAAAAACAATAAAGACAGATAAATAATAATAATAAACAGCCCAAAACAATAATAATACATGCTTTCTAAGCTAAGTGATGGGAAGATACCAAAGGTTGTTATTTCCTATAATTGTCTTCCAGAGTTGCTCAGTTTACTAGGTATAGACATACAGAATTAGTCCAGTCCTATGAATGTTAACTTTTTTTTCTAAGAACTAATAAAATTAGTAGTACAATCATCTTATTTTTCTTAAGTATATATATATATATATATACATATATATATATAGTAATTTATATCTTTTATTTTTTATTCCTTTTCTCCTTTTCCCTGAATTGTTTTATCCTTTAGAAGTTTCTTAATCTTTCCCCATATTTATCAGGGATTTTGTATCTTATTGAGTCTTTCACTTTCTTACACTACGGAGATGATACACAGTTTGATTTATTTCACTTATGACTATGGTCTCAAGTTGCATCCATTTACCTATAAAAGCCTCAATGTGATCCTTCTTTATAGCTGAATAGTACACCATTGTATAAAAGTATCACAACTTTTTAATCCATTCCTCAAATGATGGGCATTTGGGTTGTTTCCAAGATCTGGCTATTAAAAATTGTGCTGCTATAAACATGGGTGCACGTATATCACTGTGGTATGATGATTTCACTTCTTCTGGGAATATGCCCAGAAGCAGAATAGCTGGGTCAAGTGGGACTTCCAATCCTAGCTTTTTGAGGAATCTGAAGACTGATTTCCACAGTGGCTGCACCAGTCTACACTCCCACCAACAGTGGAGAAGGGTTCCTTTTTCCCCACAGCCTCTCCAACATTTGTTGTTGATGGTTTTCTTCATCCTGGCCATTCTTTCTGGAGTGAGATGGAATCTCAGTGTTTTTTTAATTTGCATTTCTCTAATGACCAATGATGATGAACATTTTTTCATGTATTTATTTGCCTTTTGTATTTCTTCAGCTGAGAAGTGTGTTTTCATCTCAGATGCCCATTTTTGGACTGGGTTTTTGAATTTCCGGGGTCTGATATTTTTAAATTGTTTATATGTTCTAGATAGAAGACTTTCATCTGAAGGAGAGTTGACTAAGATTTTTTCCCAGTTTGTGTGTTTTCTTTTCACTCTGTTGGAGATTTCTTTTGACATGCAAAAACTTTATGATAAGGCAAGATCTCAGTTGTTGATTCTGGGAAGTCTTTCCCATGCAATTTGACTTTTGTTCATGAATTCTCCACCTAACCCTATGTCTTCAAGATTTCTACCTACTTTGTTTTTCAGCAGATTTAGTGTTTCTGTTTTAATATTTAGATCTTTGATCCATTTTGACTTTAGTTTAGTGCAGGGTGATAGGCTTGGGTCTAGTTTTAGTTTTCAGCATGTGGAAAGCCAGTTTTTCCAGCACCACTTATTAAAGAGGCTAACTATCATCCAGTGAAGATGTTTGGCCTCTTGACAAAGATAAGGTGGCTGAATGTGTTTGTAGTTGGGGCTGTATCTTCTCATCTAATCCATTGATCCTGAGGTCTGTTTTGATTCCAGTACCATGCTGGTTTTATTACAGTAGCTTTGTAGTATAATTTCAAATCTGGGATTGTGATGCCTCCTGCTGTGCCCTTGCTGCCCAGAAGTGCCTTTGCTATTCTAGGTCTCTTCTGGTTCCAGATGAATTTTAAGAATGATTTCTCTAGATCTGTGAGGTATGCTAATGGTATTTTGATGGGAATTGCATTAAATCTATACAACAATTTTGGAAGAATGGTCATTTTCACAATGTTTGTTCTTCCTATCCATGAGCATGGAATGTCTTTCCATATTCTGAGATCCTCTGCAATTTCTATTTTCAGAGTACTGTAATTCTCATTGAGTAGATCTTTTACTTCCTTTGTTAGGTTGATTCCTAAGTATTTCATTTTTTTGGATGCTATTGTAAAGGGTGTGGTTTCTCTTATTTCTCTCTCAATGAGTTTGTTGTTTGTGTATAGGAATGCTATTGATTTTTGAGTATTGACTTTGTATCCAGCTACATTACTAAATTTGGTTATGACATCTAGAAGTCTTTCAATGTAGTTTTGGGGGTCTTCTACACAGAGTATCATGTCATCTGCAAATAGTGATAATTTAACTTCTTCATTTACTATCCTTATTCCTTTTATTTCTGTCTTGTCTAATTGCTCTGGCTAATGTTTCCAGCACTATATTGAATAGGAGTAGTGCTAATGGACATCCTTGTCTTGTTCCCAATTTTAGAGTGAAAGCTTTCAGTTTTTGACAACTTAATGTGATACTGGCTGTTGGTTTGTCATAGATGGCTTTTATCAGATTGAGGTAAAGGCCATCTATTCCAATTTTCTGTAGGGTTCTTATCATGAATCAGTGTTGGACTTTATCAAAAGCTTTTTCTGCATCTATTGAGATGACCATGTGGTTCTTATCCTTGGCTCTATTGATAAGGTGTATTACATTTATTGATTTGTGTATGTTGAACCATCCATGCATTCCTGGGATAAATCCATCTTAGTCATGGTGTATAATCTTCTTGATGACTTGCTGCATTCTGTTTGCCAGTAATTTATTGAGGATTTTTGCATCAATGTTCATTAGGGAGATTGGCCTATAGTTCTCTTTTTTGGTTGGGTCTTTCTCTGGCTTTGGTATTAGGGTAATACTTGCTTCCAGCAATGATTTAGGGAGACTTCCTTCCCTTTCAATTTCATTGAAGAGTTTGAGGAGTGTTGGCATTAGGTCTTCCTTGAATTTCTTGTAGAATTCACCAGTGAATCCATCAAGACCTGGACTTTTCTTGGTTGGTAAGGTTCTAATTTCTTTTTCAGTTTCATTAACTGCAATTGTGTTATTCAGTAGTTTTACCTCTTCTTGATTCAGCTTTGGTAATTGATACGTTTCTAGAAATCTGTTCATTTCTTCTGTGTTATTGAACCTATGAGAGCAGAGATTTTCGAAGTAGGAATTGATCATCTGTATTTCTACAGGGTCTGTAGTGATTTCACCTTTTCATTCCTTATTAAATGGATTTGAGTTTTTTCTTCCCTTTTTTTTTTAATAAGGTTGGCTAGGGTCTTATCAATTTTATTTATTCTTTCCAAGAACCAACTCTTTGATTCGTTGATTCTTTGTATTGTTTTCTTAGTCTCAATTGCATTAATTTCTGCTCTGATCTTAATAATTTCCTGCCTTCTTTTGGCTTTGGGCTTGACTTACTCTTCTTTTTCTAGATGTTTGAGGTGTAGCATCACATTGTTTATTTGCGCTTTTTCCATTTTCCTGATGTGGGCATTCACCACAATAAATTTTCCTCTGAGGACTGCTTTCATTGCATCCCACAGATTCCAGTAAGTTGTATTTGTGTTTTCATTTGCTTGTAGATATTGTTTAATTTCTTCTTTAATTTCCACTGTGACCCACTGATTGCTGAGGAGTGTATTATTTAATTTCCATGTTTTTACACAGTTTTTGCAGTTTCTCTTGTCATTAATTTCCAGTCTGATGGCACTATGATCAGATAGCATGCATGGGAAAATTTTGATTCCTTTGCAATTACTTGAGCATGGTCTATGGGTTAGTATATGGTCTATTCTAGAGAATGTACCATGTGAAGCTGAGAAGAATGTATACTCTGATGTTGTTCAGTGGAAAACTCTGTACACATTTATCAGGTCCATTTGTTCACAAGCTTTGATTCAGTTCTGCTATTTCTTTGCTGATTTTCTGTCTAGTTGATGTGTCTCTTTGTGTCAAAGGTATGTTAAGGTCTCCCTTTATAATTGTATTATTGCTTATATGATTTTTCATTGCTATTAATATTTGTTTTATATAGTTGGGTGCTCCCATATTTGGTGCATATATATTTAAGATTGTTATTTCTTCCTCTTGGAGTTTTCCCCTAACCAGTATGTAGTGACCTTCTTTATCTCTTTTGACCATTCTTGGTTTGAAGTTCACATTGTCTGCGAATAGAATAGCTACCCCTGCTTTTTTGTGTGTTCCTGTTGCATGGAGTATTGCTTTTCCATCCTTTGACTTTTAGTTCATGAATTTCCTTTTGGGTTAGTTGGTTTCTTGTAGACAGCATATGGTTGGATGTTGTTTCTTGATCCATTCTGTCAGTCTGTTCCTTTTGATTGGTGAATTGAGGCCATTTACATTAATGGTTATAACTGATATATACTGGCTTGTTTTAGTCATGTTATCTTTCTGTGGTGGTTTCTTTACCTTTTCCCTCTACTTAATTGTTTGCCCTGCTTGGTGTTCTTCTTCTGTTGATGTTTTTGACATCATACCTATTTACATGTCTATCTAGAGTATCTTTCAGTGTTCTTTGCAGGATTGGTTTTTTGGTCATGAAGTTCTTCAGCTGCTCTTTGTCATGGGAGTATCTTATTTCTCCATCAATTTTGAAGGATAGTTTTGCAGGGTACATCAGTCTGGCTTGGAAGTTATTTTCTTTTAGGATTTGAAATACTTCACTGCATGCTCTTCTTGACTTCATTGTTTGTGTTGAGAAGTCTGCTGTGATCCTGATCCTGTGATCCTATAAAGGAAAGGGGCTTTCCTTTATAGGTGATTTGCTTCTTTTCTCCAATAGTTTTTAATATTCTGTTCTTATGTTGAATTTCTGGGATGCTGATTATTAAATGTGTGAGTGTTGATTTATTTTGGTTATGGCTAGTTGGAGTTCTATGTGCTTCACTTCTCTGTATGTCAGTTTCCTTTCCCATGTTTGGGAAATTTTGAGCTATCGCTTCTTTAAATAGTGTTTTTATACCATTTGTGTTTTCTCCTCTTTCTTTTACACCTATCAATCTTATATTGTTTTTCTTTGCATCATCTTGCAACTTTTGAATTGCTGTGTTCTGATTCCTTGTTATTTTTAAAAGATGTTTCCTTTCTTGCTCACTAGCTGCAATCATGTCTTCAAGATCTGAAAGTCTATCTTGACATTCATTGAGGCAGCTTTGCCAGCTGTAGATGGCATTCTTGATTTCCTGCATATCTCTTTGAATCTGTTTCATGCAATTCTTTCTTGTATTGTTCATTCAAGGTTTCCATCCTTTTGCAGTGCTCCTCTATTTTTCCAACTATATCTTCTTTAGATGTGCTACGCATTTCTTTAATTACATTTATCATCTCTTGTTTTACCTGGGAAACCATTTCTAATCTCAGTTCCTTTACAGCGTCATGGAGTTGTTTCTTTACTTCAGTTGCTATCATTTCAGTAGTTTCAGATGTGTGGCTCATATTTTCTTCTCTGTCCATGTCTCTTTGGCTTGTTTGGGAAGGACTGGAGGTGCCAGATTGCATTTTGTTCTTTCATTTTGTCATTTACCTGTATTCCCCTTGGTAGGTGAATCCAACATGCAAGGTTAAAAGGCTCCAAGTCTAGGTGAAATTCACAGTGCATGCCTTCAGCTCCAGCCAAGACTAGCACTGTGGCTGCTCTGTTCCTGGGCAGAGACCAGGCAGGATCCCACAGATGCTCCAAATGTCCCAGGCTGATGGTGGAATAGTTGTGGGTCCCTACCAGGCTCCTTGCAAGGTTCCAGGCTACAAGGCTAGGTGTAGTTCACTGTGCATGCCTTCGGCTCTAGCCAGGCCCAGAGGTGCGTCTGCTACCCCGCTCAGGGCTGGCTGGATGGAACCCAAGCAGGACCCCAGTGATGCTCCAAATGTCCCAGGCTAATGGTGGAATTAGCCTGGGACAAGTCCCTACCAGGCTGCTTGCAATGTCCCAAGCTGCACGGCTAGATGAAATTAGCTGTGTGTCCCTTTGGCTCGTGCCAGGCCCAGAGCTGTGGCTGCTACCCTGCTCCAGGGTTGCTGGCCTCCAGTTTCTAATAACATGTTTCTCCTATTCATCTGAGCTACAGTGACAGTGATGTTAACAATCATATTTATGCCAACAGTCTTTTTATAATGGCTTAGGTAATCTCTAATATTACCTGTGTTTTTTAAAATGTTTTCACTTCTTTCTGAGTCCTCACTAGCAGAATGTGTAATATACATGTTTCTATCAACAGTCTGTTTAAAGAAATGTACACTTGTCCATCCCATCATCCTGTCAATTCTGCCAGCCTCTGCTTATTGCCCAACTGCAAGTCCACCTCCCATTTTTAGGTATTTGTTAACCCAGTACCAACTCCCAGGTACTAAAACCTATTAATTTCTTATTGCTGCTGAAACAAATTAACATACAGGTAGTGGTTTAAAATTACACAAATATATTGTCCTAGAGTTTAAATGTTAGAAGTTTAAAATGGTTCTCAGTGGGCTTTGGGTCAGTAGGGCCATTCGCATTCAATTCTGGAGGCTCCCTTCTATCTCTAAAACCATTGATGATGTAAGGTCTACCTTATGCCATATCCCTCTTGCCTCTTCCACATGAAAAGACCGTTATGATTACATTGGTTCTACTCAAATAATTCAGTATAATCATCCAGGCCTAAAGTCAGTTGACTAGAAACCTTTACTCCAACTGACACATCAAGTCCTCTTTTCTGTGTAATGTAACACACTCACATGTTCCAAGGCCTAGGAAATGTGCATTTTGGAGAGGCCATTATTCTACTGGATATAAAGAAAATTAAAAAGAAAGAAAGTCTGAGAAACTGCCACAGACAAGAGGATCCTAAGGACACATGATGATTAAATATATCGTGAGATCCTTCATGGGATACTGGAACAGAAAAAAGACACTAGGTAAAAGCTAATGTTAATAAACTATGGATATTAATTGATAATAATGTGTCAATTTTTCATCAGTTGTAACAAATGTGCTACATTAATGTGCATGTTTATATTAAAAATGGGAAAACTGCATACAGGGTATGTGGAAATTCTCTGCTTGGCCCATGTCTTTTTGCCTGGCAATGCCAACAATAGGGATCTATCTCAATGCTATGAGGTACTCAATAATTTAGAAAGCTCTTTCTACCAAAATGAGAAAATTTGGGGAATACTCTTCTGGAAGTAGGCAAATAAAAACACCTCTGACTCTAACCTACTTATCAAAAAAAAAAAAGCTTGAATTCCAGGGAAAGATTCAATGTATTGTGTCAAATGTTTTATGTTTTACAGTAGTGTGTGTGTGTTTGTGTGTGCATGTGTAAGGAGAGAATGGAGGGAAGGAGGGAAGGAGAGAGGGAGAGAGACAGAGACAGAGACAGAGAGAGACCTAGATTTACTTTTATGATAGCCATATGTGTTTAGGAGTGAAGCCAGCTGTGTGAGACAAATCTACAAACAGAGTTTACATTGACTCTAAAAAGAGGAGGCTAACAATTCGAGGTTGATTAAAGTCTTAACCACAACAGAGAAGCAAAGCAGCCTCATCCTGTGTCCATGTGCAGCTACATCACGGTCCTCTTATGGAACTGCTACTCATGCTTAAGGATCCCATTCTAACATCAGCCCCTCCAGCAAACCATCCCCATTCACACTTACCTGTTTTCTCCTGAGATGTCACAAGTTTTGATGCCTATTTCTATTACTATTCATCGCATTGCATTTGAGTTTTTATGTTTGTCTTGTTTTAAAGTCTACTTTCAGGCCTGGGCTCTAGCTCAGTGGCCTAACCACCTGCCTGGCAAATGTGAGGTCATGAGTTCAATCCCTGGTGCTGCCAGAAAAAAAATAAATAAATAAATAAAAATAAAGTCTAGTTCTCCATCACCATCTCCACCCCAGAATCCCATCACCATGAAAATTTAAGGCAGCAATTCTGTTTGATTCAACAATGAAAATTAAACCTTCAACACCTTGTACAGTGCCTGAAACATGGGACATGCTTTAAAAAAATGATGGGAATGCCAGGAAAGGAGAGAGGGAGGTAAAGAGAATGAATTAAAAAAATGTAAAAGAGTTTCTAAGAGACTTCTATAGACTTAAATAGAAGCAAATTTATTAAAGTTCAGGAAGCCTCATGTTGTCCTTACTTTTATTCATAATCTGCAAGAAACTGAAGTAGTTTTGTTTTTGTTTTTGTTTTGTTTTGAAACATTTTACCACCTTCAGCTCTATTCCTTCCAGTCTATCTCTCCACATGTTTGAGGGTCTATTGCCACTGAGACTGTTCATATCCTCTCACTTCCCTCAAGTCAGCTTTCCAGAGGCAGCCAGTTACTTGGGAAGTGCAAGCTCACTGTGATTTATATTCTAGCCACCTTCTGGAAGGGATTGTGGTCCAGCCGCACATTTATATATTCATTGAGCCATACTCTCGACACCACAGCCTCCTGACAGCTGAAGATGGAAAAGCCATTTTTCATAAGGTATGTGTGAGGAGGGCAGGGACAGGCTTAAGCATCACATGGAGGAGACAACAGCTTTGTAGCAATGAAGAGAGCCAGGATTGATAGAGAATTTAAAACTGAATAAAGAGCATATAATAGCTATTCATTCTATTGACATCCACTTAAAGCTACTGTACAGTTTCAATTCACCATTATCAATTACCATTAGACATGCACACAGACAATGTTCAGTGTTCTAAATACCCTGGCTTTCTCTCCTCTCTCCTTTCTGTCCTCTCTCCTCTCTCCTCTTTCCTCCATTTCCCCTATCCCCATCTTCCTCTTCCTCCAAGAACTCACAAGGATCCTAAACCTGGCTCTGTCTAACTTAGCCAACTTTCATCTGGTAGTGGTGACTCTGATTAGCTGACCAAAGAGCATTAAATTAAACCACCAAGATGCAAAAATACCTCAGGACTTGAAAGGGACAAAGAGCATTCACTGTTGATAGAGTCTTTGGTTTCTCTCTTATGATATTGCCTTAAGTAAGCAAAGTACTCCTGGAGATAAAAGAGTCAGGATTACCTGGAGATAGGTGAAGGAATTGATTGACCATTAATGAAGGCACAGAGGATCTTGAAAGTGCATGAGAGGAAAGGAGAAAAGCTGTTGAGATGCTATGGGAAGAAGGAGCTCTAACTGAAAATAACCCATAGTGTTGTGCCCCTAGACAACATTTGTTTTTTTCTTCAATCTAACTTGAAAACAATGAGGAAAGAAAAAAAGCATTAAACGAGATGAGAATAAAAATGTGATGTTTATTACTGAAAAAATTAGTTTTAGATGGTATGTCTTATATCTACAGTCTACAAGTCTACAGCATAGTATTGAATTTCAGACTTAACACTTCAAGTGTGGAAAGTTTTGGCCCCTGCAGGCTTTTTTTGGGGAGTGAGAAGTAGACCTATTTTGGCTGATCAGAGAACAGACTCTTTGAAGAGAGTTCAGCTTTCAAAAAGAGGACAGCAGAATGAGGTGGATCTGTGTATGCACAGGTACAGAACCATACTCACAAATCATGTAGGTCATCCCATCTCAGTAAGGGGGAAGAAAATCTAGGAGTATAAAGTTAGTGACCCTTCCTTCACGTAAAAGGAGGCATAAGGTTTAGAAACAAACATTTCCTCCCTCTACAGTCTTGATCCAGTCAAGAAAGCAGAAGTGATTTCAGTTGTTCCTAGTAGAAAGACTTAGTATACTTATAGATAGTAAACCCAGCAGACTAGGATTCTTGAAAATATAGTAGCAATTTTCCCCTCTGTAGGTGAAAGGAGTTATAATGATGTTGAGTTGCACTAGGTCTGTTCAGCACATAAGTTCTATCACTGAGCAACATAAAATGATGCCAATAAAGGGTGATTTCTTGGTCAAAGTTTTGTGGTAAGGCTGAACACTGAGGTGGTAGAAGAACACTGGAAAATACAAATTCCATCTCCTGACCCCAAAGCTTGAATGGTGGGAGATGGTGAGTATCCTGTGTTTTGCGGCACTGGGGCCTGAACTCATGACCTTGCGCTTGCCAGGCAGGCGCTTAGGCCACTGAGCTAGATCCCCAGCCCTTAGTATCCTGTGTTTTGAAGGAACTAAAAGTGAAAAGTGCTTTGGAGAGGTAGCCTTGTTTCCATTTAGCAAAGTATGAAAAAGAGTTTTTCATTTATCATGACATGAGGCTTCTAGAATGTACAGTAGAAAGTTAAAGATGAGGGTGCTGGAAGGAAGGTCATCAGGAAAACAAAACAAAAACAGAGGGTGGAATGAGATAAGAATGTGTTTAGATTCTACCACAAGAAAGACTGGTCCACCTTGACCTTAAGCAACAAGTTGGTGCTGGCTGCCAAAGTGACTCCATTGAAGGAAAATCTAAATCATCATTGTCAGGATGGCTTGATAGTAAAAACAGAAAGCCTATCTAGTATCTTTTAAAAAGGGCTCAGAGAAAAACTTACAAACCTAGGAGCACAAAGGCAAGTTGGGGTCTCTAGAGAAATTGAAAAGTAACACATTTTGTCTTACACTCTCCAACAAGTATCCTCATCCTTATTTTTTCCCCAACAAATGTGCTTTATTTTTTTCTCTGGGAGGTAAGTTTTATTTGTGTTAGCATGTAGGAAGAAGATGTCTTCATAGTTACTGTTTCTCCAACTATATTCTCTGTATAATAACTTCAAATTATCACGAAGAGATAATCTTCCTGGGTATTTTAGTATAAAGAATCTGGTCAGGATTCAGTCACCTGCGTCTTAGAAGAGGAAGATTGCTTTAACAAGGGCATGAGTTCTCAGAGAAGAAAGCATGGACTAGAAACACATCCACACAGTCCCTGAAGTAGTCTTCATCAGAGAAGCGAAGATCCTGGAACAATGCAGGAAAATGCAGGTAAAACCAAATAAAAATCTGAGGTCAGACAATCAATCTAGTTTATTATTTCTAAAACCAGGGCCAATATATTTGTCTTCTCTGACTAGGCTTGTCCTGAGACTCATATCAGAGAAGCTGTAAAAAGCAGGATATAAATATAAGGTAGCTCTTGAAGCTGGATCAGGTGATTCTGAATTTGAAATTCTCTTCTCTGTTTTAGTCTGGGTTGTTACTGAGTTTACAGTCTCTTTATTGACCTTATTTACTGGGACATGTTTTTGTTTGGTTGGTTTTTATATCTCTGGGAAAAAATAGTCTTAGTTTTCATTCAAGCTGTGTGTATTTTTCCAGGCTCAAAATGTATTCTACTTTAGGCCCACTAACCAAGACCTTTACTGTACCCTCGGTGTAGCAGGTCCCCTCCTTTCTGTATCAGCCAATGAAAGAATTTTGTTCACTGCTCCATCAGCTTTATAGTAGACTCTTTGCTTTGAGAGTTTTCTGCAGGTAATCTTGTGACTCATGCTCATGCTCTGTCATAGGGACTGGAATTCCATCTCACTCCTGAACATAGTCATCGCTGCATTCTCCATATTGCATATGCATGTTTGTTTATATTTATTTGCTTTTTCAAATTGATGGATAAAATCATATGTGTTTATTGTGCACAGTATTATGTCTGAAGTATATATACAGTATTGAATGGCTAACCTAGCTAGTTAGCATATGCATTGTTACCTCACATAGCTATCATTTTGTGGCATGAACACTTTACATCACTTTCTTAGTATGTTTCAAGAATCCAATGTATTAACTAAACTCACTATGCTGCACAAAGATTCCTTGATTACTGCAGTCAAATTATCTATTTTCCGCCTACCTGAATGCTTGCATCCTTTGACCAATATCTCCTTCACTTCCCCCTTACCTCTTGTACATGACCCCATTTCTCCTCTCTCTTTCTCTAAGAAAAACTTTTTTAGATGGTCTATGAGTGAGATCATGTGGTATTTATGTTTCCGTGACTGGACTATTTCATTTAATATACTACCTTCCAGATTCATTCCACGATGTCATAA
Organism: Cuniculus paca; assembly: GCA_004365215.1. NCBI lineage: Eukaryota > Metazoa > Chordata > Mammalia > Rodentia > Cuniculidae > Cuniculus > Cuniculus paca. The sequence continues at coordinate 131,062 of RJWT010000015.1, forward strand.
GTGATAGGGTTTCCTTTTTATACATGTCTGTTTTTATACCAGTATCATGATGCTTTGGTTAGAATAACTTTATGCTTTTATACTAGATTTGGAATTCAGGTAGTGCGATGCCTTTGGCTTCATTTTTCCACCTCAAGACAGTTTTGGCTATGTGGATACATTTGTGGTTTCACACAAATTTAGAATACTTTTCTACTTCTGTGATGAATGCCATTGATATTTTGATAGGGGTTGTACTAAATCTGTATATCAGTTGGATGTATGGACACTTAAACAATATTATTTCTTGCAATCCACAGGAACATGATATCTTTCCATTTGTTTGTGTCTTCTTAAATTTCTTTTATCAGTATTCTATAATTCTGAGTAAGGAAGTCTTTCATCTCCTTGATTAAACTTATTTCTAAGTATCTTATTTTTGCCAGCTATTATAAATTTGATTGTTTTCATGATTTCTTTTTCAGATACTTCAGTGTTAATATATAGAAATGCTGCTGAGTTTTATGTGTTGATTTTGTGCCCTGCAATTTTACTGAATTCACTCATTAGTTCTAATCTTTTGCAGTGAAATCTTTAGGATTTTCCATATATTAGATCACATCATCAGCAAACAGGGACAATTTAACTTCTCCCTTTGCAAGTCGAAGAACTTTTTACTTTCTTTCTCTTCCAATTTCTAATTTCTATGTCTAGAACTTCCAGTACTATGTTGAATATAAGTGGTGTGAGGGGGCATTCATCCTTTGTTTTGGATCTTAGAGGAAAACTTTTCACTTTTCCTGAGTATGATGTTTGCTATTGGTTTGTCATTTATGATCTTTATTGGGTTAAGGTACATTTCTTCTATGCCTAATTTGTTGAGTTTTTATCATGAAAGATGTTAAACTTTTCTGCAGATATTGAAGTGATGAGTGGTTTTTGTCCTTCAATCTATGAATTGATACACCAGTTTTTGACTTGCCAATATTGAACTATCTTTCCATCTGTGCGATAAATCACACTTCATCATGGTGAATGATTTTTTAAATGTACTGTTGAATTTGGTTTGTGGATACTTTATTGAGAATTTTGTGTCTATGTTCATTAGGTATATCCGCTTGTAGGTTTCCTTATTTCATAGTGGCATTGTCTGGCTTTGGTATCTGGGTAATGCTGGTTTCATAAAATTGAGTTTAAAAGTTTTCTCTTCAACTCTTTATAAGAGCTTGAGAAGGATTGATATTAATTCATTGGATGTTTTATATAATCCAGCAGTAAAGCCATGAAACCCTGGGCTTTTCTTTGGTAGCAGACTTTTTATTATCTATTCAATCTTCTTTCTTATTTTTCTGTTCAGATTTTCTATGTCTTCATTATTCAGTTTTGATAGGGTGCATACATTGAGGAATTTATCCATTTCTTTTAGGTTAGCCAATTTATTAGAATATAGTTGCATGTAATAATCCTACTATCCATTTTGCTTCCATTCTATCAGTGGTAATGTTACCTTTTATATTTCTGAATTTATTGTTAAATATTTTATTATTTTGTTTATTATTCTCTTTTTTACTGTCACTAAAGTTAATCAATTCTATCTATATTTTTAAAAATCAGCTCTTAGATTTGGTGATCTTTTTATTATTTTTCTAGTCTCTATTTCATTTATTTATGCTCTGATTTCTTATTTCTTTCTTTCTACTAACTTTGGGCTTAGTTACTTCTGTTTTCCTAATTCTTGAGCTGCAATATTAGGTAATTTGTTTGAGCTCCTTTTTCTTTTTTTGAGGTTGGCATTTAATCTTCCCTCCTACATCTGCTTCTGCTGTACCATATAGGTTTTGGTGTGGTGTGTTTCTATTTGTGTTTGTCTCACAAAATTTAAAATTTTCTTCTAATTTCTTCCTTGACCCACTCATTGCGCAGGAGCATGAAATTTCTCCTAGTACTGATTACTAGGTTTATACCATTGTGATCAGAAAAGATAGTTTATATAATTTCCCAAATTTGTTAAGACTTATTTTGTGGCTTATATTAGTCAGCTTTCTATTACTATATGAATACCTGCTATACTTAATTTATAAAAAGAAAATGTTTACTTGATGTATAGCTACAGAGATTTGGGTCCATGATTAGTCAGCTCTGCTGCTTTGGGCCTGTTGTGTGCATAGCACACCATGGTGAGAGCAGCACATCTTGGTGAGAGTACATGATAGAGCAAAAACACTCACATTATGAGCCAGGGAGCATAGAGAACAGGGAATTAACTGGAAACCCACAATCCCCTTCATGAAGACACCCTCAGAAACCTAATGATCTTCCACAAGGCCCTACCTCCTAAAGGTTCTGTCAACTACTAAGAGTATTTCCATGGGGACAAAGCCTTTAACACAAGGACATTGGGAGATAGTCAAGATTCAGACTCAAGAATTCCACCATGGGTTCCCAAAATTTTATGTCTGTCACAATGCAACATGTATTCATCTATTTCCAATAATCCCAGAGTATTAAATACTCCAAGATTGCTCAAAAATCCAAGTCCAAAGTCTCCTTTGAGACTCAAGACAAACTCATTTATAAGCTCCTATGAAAGTAAAAAGAAAGTTACATAGTTCCAAGATAAAATGATGGACCAGGCAACATGATAAACATTTCTATTCTGGAAGGGAGGAATAGGAAAGTAGTAAGGAGGTATCAACCCCAACAAGACTGAAACCAAGCAAGGCAAACATTAAATTCTCCATCTCCATGTCTGGCATGTGGGACACACTGTGGCAGAAAGTATATTTTAAGGGTTTGCAAAGCTCCAACACTAGAATCTTGCTGTTAAAGCCCATCTTGCTACTCTGTTGAGTTGGATTTTTTCACTGCCTGTCGCTGTGCCTGATGAACATTGTACACTGCTAGTACCTTTAACTTCCTAGAGTCACTGTTAGTTTCTGCTCTACTCTCACAGCTTTATGCACTGCCCTGTGAGGGTTTTTTTTTTGCCAGTACTTCAGCTTCACAACCATACAGTGTGTCCTTCAAGACCTTCCTTTGAAATCTTGGTGGAAGCTTTGGGATATCGTACCTCTTGTATGCTTCATACCTGCAAAGCCAGCATAATGTCAACGATGCCAGGTTCTGTTGCCAATGTGAGCTGTACTGGGCAAGCTTGAATCATGGTTGTAGAGTGCTTCGTAGCTCCAAGTGCTCTGCTGGCTGAACATGGGGAAAGGCAGCCCAGGAAAATGAATTCCAAGGCCATCCTGGGTACACAGTGTACACTGTGGGTCTTTTATGAAAGGATTCTGTCCTGCAAAATCTTCGAATGACTTCATGTATCTATATTTCTGAGCTTGAGATGAGTAGAGCAGCCTTGCAGATTTCTGTGACATCTCTGAGTGAAAAATATTTCACTTCTTTTCATCAGTACTAGCAACTGCATCATTCTTGGTTGCATTTTTACACATGCTCTTTTGATGAACAAACTGCACTCCTTTCAAATATTTTAACTGTGCTCTTTTTTGCATCACTTTCTAGTCTACTACCTTTAAGTTTAGCCTCCCAGAAGCATCAGGCATGGGAAAAAATCCATTCAAACTGTTCTGTGGTGTAAGAAGGGTGGCCCCCAGTTCAAGTTCCAAAAAAGTCCCCATGTCCTTCTGAGACCTCATTAGAATAATGTCCACATTTCTGTAAGCATTCTGGTCTCTGAGCCTTGCCTCAATTCCCTAGTAAGTTCTGCTTGTATCATTCTGGGCTTTCCTTAACCTGCTCCTCCAAACTCTTTCCATAAACCAATTCCAAGGACTTTTCTGTGTCACCAGATATAGCTGTAGTCGATGATCTCACTGTTATTATGAATTTTCTGTATTAGTCAGCTTTCCACCACTAAGCCCCACCTCTCCATAATGATACCCTAGTAACCAAGACTTTAACACACAGACTTTTGGAGGAAGTTCAACATTGAAATGGTAGCAACTCTCAATTCAGTTTAAAATAATGATCCAAAAGAAAATTCATTACAAAATACATGGTGATTCTTATCATAGAGAAAACAAAGTGCATTTATGACAACTTGAAACAAATTTCCATCAGACTTTATATAACCAGGTATTAAAATGTTGAATATAAAACATGAGGTGAAGGGCAGAACACCTCAGGTAGAGGTGGTTTCTTTCTTAGAATTCAGAATCACTCACCAGTGGAAATGCATCTCTTAGTTACAAGAAATGGATCTATGTTTATTGATTCTCTTTCCTATGAGCCAGTAGTTTTGTTTTTGATGTCGCAACTGCTCCTGCTGGTACAAGATGGGAGCCAAGACCTATGAATAATTTTTCAAACTCCACTCTTAGAAACAAGAACAGGAGCCTTTTCTTCCTTCTTACTAAACTGCTTTCTATGCACCATCAGTCATTAAACCTCTTGCCATTTTTGTTGTTGAGTGTTCACTCCTTGAATGTTCAGGGCTTATAATGAGAGAGAAAGAGAGAAAGAGAAAGAGAGAGAGAGAAAGAGAGAGAGAGAGAGAGAGAGGAGAAGGAAGAGGAATAGAATGATAATGAGAATGAGGTGGAGGAGGAGGAGGAGGGTGGTTCCATTAAAACTGTTGCATAGAAAAAATATGGAATGGCTACTCCTAAATTGTCACCTCATCTGCAAACCAATTTCTTTACAGCCCAAAGTTGCCTAACTTGTGCTCTTTTCAAATTTTCCATTTCCTGATAAGAAACTTTAAAAACCTCATTTATTATTTGGTTGGTTGTTTGGCTGCTTAGTTATTTGGTTGGTTGGATTATTTAGGTGGGTGGGTGAGAATAATTGGAGTTTATCTAGCATATAAATTGTTGAGTCACTTTTCTGCCTTAATAAAATTAAAGGTGAATTTTTCAGCCTTTCTGACCTGAGACCTTATGGAGCCACATTACAGAAGCCCCTCTGTTTGGTTTTCCTTGTAGTAGGAATTCCAAGGCAGAATCTTAAAGAAGGGAGAAGTCTGAGAGATTCTACAGGATGTGACTAATGTTACCCAACCATCTTAGGAAACGCAGGTAACTTTTTGTTTGTTTTAATTTTGAGTTTGTTCCATAGAGTCCTTGGACTCACTCCCATGCCATCCTCTATCACGGACCCCTGCTTCAGTGAAAAGGAAAGGAACTGTGTACAGCAGAGCCAGCAGACACTCAGCACCTTGCTCTCAGGACATGCTGGGACCATTTCTCAGCTCTGTCACCCGAGGCTGGGAGGAAGCACCGCGAAGGTGTGAGAATGTGGTTAGTAACTCAGCAGGGGCTACAGAACCCAGCCATGAAGGAAAGAGCCTGGAGGTGTCTGCTGTACCTCACACTACTTTCTCTCTTAGAAAAAAAGAGTCAGTGCGAAGTCACTTAATTACTGAGTGTTAAGTGAACACCTAATTATGTCTGGTTGGTGAACTGCACACTCCCAGGGGACTGGAAAGGTTTCTGAGTTTTAATCCTCTTTATAACACTTACTTTGCCTTTCTCAGCATCATGGATCCATCAGGCTGTCTTTTTAAGAACAGCAAAAATAGAAACTTAAAAGAGCTATTCAATGCTAAATGATATAATTGCAATATTCTTCAAAGTTTTCAAAAATTAATTATTCAACAGCTAAAAAATGTGATATAGTGGAAAAGTAAGAGCTCTGGAATATAAAATATCTAAGCTCAAACTCTGTTTTATCATTGCTAGCCATGTGACCGGAGCGAATCATTTAACTTCTTGGAAAATGGATATCAAAAACCTTGAAGGTTTCTCCTTCATCCTGTGCAGTAAATTTGGAACATCTAAAGGCTGCTCTCTTAGCCTTCTTTTTATATCTATCTATGTTATATTTACTTCCTTGATAATCTCAACTATCCTTATGATATACTCACCATTCTTACATAAGTACTTCACCAATTGTATCTCTGACACAGTTTTTCTGTCTCTTATGTCTGTTGATGGATAGCTGATAATTCCCCTTGAATGGCACAATGAAACCCAACTGAAACTTTCCACCACCCAACACGTTCCTCTTCCAGAATTCTCTATCTCAGGGAGTGATTCATCACTCATGCTGTTTCATAAGACAATAGAGTTGGTACTAACTTCATTACTTCTCATCTCCAATATTCAATTCGTCAGAAACACCTATCAAGTTGACCTCCCATTTATTCATTGAATTGTATAGTTTTCTCCACCTCCTGGGATACTACACAAAATAATTTCCCTGTATTTATAATCACCTCCTCTCTCCAAACGATTTTCTTCCTTAAACCTAAAGTTATCTTAAAAAAACAAACATTTAATCCTGTTATTGTCACCTACTTACAATAGTTAAGCGACTCTTCACTATGTTCTGTTTTGCAAGACCCAAAACTTCTGTTCTCAGCGTATTTATCTAACTTTATTTCTCACTTTGCCTACCATTACTATCTTCTAGTTTCATTGGACTGTTTTTCAAGTGCTTCCTGTTTCTTTCTGCCAAAGGGCCTTTGCACATGTAATTTCCCTCTGCTCCAATTCTCAACTCTACCACATGCAAACACACCCTGTCATGTGACAAATAGTTCCAACATAATTTTAAAGAACACCCCACACACATACATACACATTACCTAAAGAAGCAGTGCACATTTGCACATAGCTTGCTACAGAAGAGTATTGGACTGAGGGTCAAGTGATGGGTAGAAGGCAGTCCCACTCCCCCATTGGTCCCTATGTCCCGACACAGACTTTTATCTCCTAGGACACCTTTTACCTAATTTTCTCCAAGGCGTGGTGTGAGCTAGTTGGCAACTCTGTCCATGCCCCCATGCTGAGTCAAATTTCATACAATATTGCTTGTTGATGAAACACCAACATTTTCATTCATATGTATTCTCATTCATAATGCTTAACACAGTTGCAATTTTATGTTTACGTTTACTGATATGTATTTAATGTCTGTCTCTCCTGGTGTACTAAATACTCCCAGATACTATATCAATGTAGTCGCCATCTTATCCTTTGTCTAACATAATCTTTCGCATCTCAGAGGTGCTCAAAACATGTCTATGGAGTGAGTAATACATTAAGGACCCTTACTATGAGAACAAACTTTTGTTTGTGAATACATGCCATTGACTAAAACCTAGCAAATATTGTACACATGCTAGTTCAAAGATGAAAATTAATTATCTGACACATTAAGTCACTGATGAAGGGTCACAGCAATATTAAGTTAACACTGTGAAGAAATCCTCCTAGGGCAACCGATTGTTGCATGGAGAGGCTGCAGAAACTGGCTTTTCTTCAGGCATGGGGCTTTGTGTCTACTTGAGACATAAGGACCCCACTGTGCTTCCCCAGCATCGTACCCAAGGCCTCTTACTGGGAAGAGGGGGAACCCCAAGCCACTTGATTGTCCTTTCCCATTCAGCAATGGTGAGGAAAAGATAGGCATTTGGTGGATGCCGTTCACTAAAACTGAACTGACTACAAAGTCCAGAAAGACTTCAGTCTCTGTCTCAGATAAAAATCATTAAGACCATCATAGATTTCATCTATTGAGCACTTTGGGGACAGGCATTATGATAAGTGCTTTCCATGCATTATTCATTTCCTCCATGCAGCAGTTCTACGATGTATGAAGTTGAGGTGTATGAAATTGTCACTATTTGACCTGTTTTGGCCTACCTCCCCCCAAAAATGACAATTTTATGTTTCAACCTAACAGATGCCATAACCCCCATTTCTAAAATGAGGAATTGAGGTTCTAAGAGTGAAGATTAGAGCCCAGGCAGGATGATTCCAGAGCCATGGACAGAAATCAAACACTAATAGTTGTGTCTCTGACAATTAACAAAGATTTTAAATTTTATGACCTCCTTATATTTGTTATTTTATTTCTTCCATTTGTACTAATTCATAGCAACATGCTATATAGTGAGACATGCCTGTACATGCATCTCTTCTAGAAGGTAATGGTCCACTTTACATCCCCATAGGGTAAAGAAATATCTCAAGGATGGGCAGAGTGGCAGCAGTGTAAGATGAAAGGTCCCCAGCTTTCTCCAGGCCCTACGAAGAAGAACTGACAGTGTGGGAGCCCTGCCTGGGCCTGTGTAGTAGAAACTCCTGGGCAGAATTTGTGACAAGGATCAAAACCCACAACACCAGCATTATGTTCTCCCTCCAGCATCAGCAACCAGGAACATGTGACCCAGCTCAAGCCCATAGTTTTGTTGAAACATCATCAAAAAAACACAAAATTGGCAGAAATCTTATGGATCACATATTCAGGTATATTTTAAAGATGAGAAGACTAAATATTTATTGACCACCTACCACAAGTCAGGTGCTGGTCAGTTATTAGTCACAAAGGTGGGAAACAAAAAAGGTATAGCGTTTATCTTCATGGGATTTGCAGCTCAAACAAAATGATATGAGCTGCAATTACAGCATGGTAAGAACTGATAGCCCACTGTACAGTTATAAGAGTGTGGTTTGGCAAAGTGGTACATGTTTATAATCTCAGTACTCTGGGAGGCTGAGGCAGAAACATTACAAGTTCAAGCCCAGCCTGGGCA